>JAOQMS010000129.1:74648-93470 GCA_027563885.1 Erythroxylum longipes | reverse complement strand
TAATTACATTACATTATATTTAATTAAAATATTATTATTTATTAATTAAAATATTATAATTAATTAATTAATTAATTACATTATATTTAATTAAAATATTATTATTCATTAATTAAAATATAACTATTCATTAATTAAACTATTAAATATTAATTAATTAAAATATTATTATTCATTAATTAAAATATTAATTAATTAAAATATAATTATTAATTAATTAAAATATTGTAATTAATTAATTACATTGTAATTAATTAATTAATTACAATATAATTAATTAATTAAATATTTTAATTAATGAATTAATTACAATATAATTAATTAAATTATTATGATTATTTAATTACATTACATTATATTTAATTAAATTATATTTTGTTTTAGGTTTTGAAGGGAGGACATTTTTGACATTTCACCTACGTCTTTTGGTTCTGTCTCCGTCTCTGTATTTTTGTATCACAGTCATGAAAGTCACAAAAAATTACTGTTCCTGTTTCTAGAGTTGGGACAAAATTAGGTAGAAACAGCAAATAAACAAGTACAGGGACAGAACTTTAATGTCCCTGTTATCTGTCTCTACTCATAGAGACATGAACCAAATAATGGGTATGAGTTGAGAGTGTATCTTTCTCTTACTTTCTGTTAAATACTTTGGGCTTATTTGTTTTATTTTTTGTTTTTTTCCAAATTTAGTAAAAAAAATCGGCACATAAAATTTCTAATTTTTTGTTTTGTTTTTTTTTTCAATTTTCCAAAATTATAAAAATCATAATTAAGGAATTCATTTCCCGTCTTGGACTTCATTTCCCGTCTTGGACTTTGGGTCCGAAAGTGGCCCATAGGTACGTGTGTCATAGGTTCAACTTTTGATGGAAAATTTTCGTCTTCAAGAGATGCAAGTTTAAATGAGTTGCTTCCTTCCACTTCTCCTCTGTACTATCTTCTCCTCTGGTTAAGCTACGCCCTTGGTCTCAATTCCTGCTTTTTATTTCTTTTTCTGTCTCCATCTCTATATCCATCAGCTTCTCTTATTTTTCTTTTCATTTCGTTTGTTGATCATAATTGCTTCTTAACATTCTCTTTAACAACCCGCCTTTTATTTCTTTGTTTCACTCCTTTGTCAATTTCGCTCTTTTAATTTTTTTTAAGTTACAAAGACATCAAATTGAGAAATTTTTTCTCTCATGGCGGAGCTGGCAGCTGATAAACATGTCAAATACATCATATCTGTTGAAAAGGTTTATTCCTCTTTCATATTCTTCCATAAATTTCCGGATTTTGTTTTATTAAGTATTACAATTGAAATTACTCTGTTTTTTGATTGATTATTATGTTTCTCCAGAGAAAGGATAGCTTTGAATCTGTGGTGATGGAGCACTTGAGAATGAACGGGGTGTATTGGGGTTTGACCACTTTGGATCTTCTTGGCAAACTAGATGCTGTAGATTCACAAGAAGTAATTCAGTGGATCATGGAGTGCCAACATGAATCTGGTTTGTCCATAAGTTAAGACTTTTTTTTATTCGTTACATACACATTGTTTATGGGTAAATGGCTTGGCTATTGATATAGTTAAAAGTAATAGACTTTGAACGTTGAATTAGAAGCTTGGTAAGCTCCAAAGCAAGCAAAATATTTCAGATTATTGTGACAAAAGTAGCTGACAGTGCATTCTGCAGGTGGATTTGCTGGTAATGTTGGACATGACCCCCACATTCTGTATACTCTTAGTGCAATTCAAGTTCTGGCCCTTTTTGACAAGTTAAATGTTCTTGACTATGATAAAGTTTCAAATTGTATCCTGGAACCAGACTTAAAGCTATCACTTATTAATGCCAAAAGAGTAACTTATTTTCCTTTAAAATTCTTTTTAAGAGCAACTGCTCTTGTGTAATGCTTTTCATGAATTTAGTCCTTGAAAGTATCCATGAGAATTCACTCCTTGATTGCATTTGGACTGTCGAAATATCTGGTCAAAAGGAAAATACATCAACATGACTGGTAATTTAAAATAAGAATCCTGAACTTCTATCCCATGATACTCCAGTTTCTTTACTTAGTTTTGAAGTCAGATATTGCTGGGTTGCAAAATGATGATGGATCCTTTTCTGGTGACATATGGGGTGAAGTGGATACAAGGTATTCTTCCTGTATAATCTTTGTCTTCAAATCATCAGTTGTCATTCCGCTGTCCTAACATTGCTTAGGAATCTGATTTATTCTTTGTAGGTTTTCTTACATTGCCATTTGTTGTCTTTCTCTATTACATTGTCTGGACAAAATAAATGTGGAGAAGGCTGTCGATTACATTGTAAGTTGCAAAAATGTCGATGGTGGCTTTGGATGCACTCCTGGTGGAGAGTCACATGCTGGACAAAGTATGTTTTACATATGCGTAGATTTCATATGAGATGTTTGTCGGTTGTCAAATCTCAACCCCCATTGTTGAACTAAGGGCATAACTCTTGCTTTATTTTCCTGTTCCTATTTTATTTGAGTTCACTGTAAAGCCGTTCAGTTGTGATCTGAAATTCATGTTGGTTCTAAGCTGCAAATAAGCCTCATTGTCCATTGCTGGTGTAAATCTTGTCCTCTTCAATATGATTCAGTTGTCCTTTTTAGTTGTCAACATGAGAAACATGAAATTGCTACAGCATTCATTAGAATCAACAGCAGCATTCATTAGAATCAACAACTAATCACATTTCCTTGTAAATCCACCCAGCTCAGATTTCACCCCAAAATCACCAGATTTACCAAGCACTTTCACCTTATTGTTTCCATCTGAATACTTAAAATTTGAAACCTATCGATGTCATTTGGCCTAACCATTATGCATTTTTAATATGTGCATTATACTCATCATGCTCAATACGTGTGCAGTCTTCTGTTGCGTGGGTGCTCTAGCTCTTACTGGCTCTCTGCATCATGTTGATAAGGACCTTTTAGGATGGTGGTTATGTGAGCGGCAGGTGAAATCTGGAGGTTTTAATGGACGTCCTGAGAAACTTCCTGATGTGTGTATTTCCTTCAAAAATAAGTTTCTTTCTTTTGATGACATATCTTACAGGATCAACAACATGACTTAGTCTATATGTCTCTGATGTTTGTGTATACGATAATTATAGGTTTGCTACTCATGGTGGGTTCTTTCTAGCTTGATTATGATTGATAGAGTCCATTGGATTAACAAGGATAAGCTTGTTAAGTTCATCTTGAATTGTCAGGTTTGCATGAAATTGGTATATAACATCAGTTGCTGATCTTATTTCTCTAGTATCTTGATTTTTGACTACTGTTCATTTTCAGGATATAGAGAATGGTGGAATTTCTGACAGACCTGATGATGCTGTTGACATTTTCCACACTTATTTCGGAGTGGCTGGTATTGACAACATAGTTCTGCTTATATTTTAAGCTTCCGTCTCCATTTTTTCTCCATTCATGTGACATAGTTTTTCCAGAGATTGTCCTTATGTTTCACATGGGGAGAATTTTATTCACAAGTCTGAACCTTGGACATGCCCTCAATCAATAGATCATTCATTTCCTTTCGACATGGACCGGAGATTTTTAAAGAATTTGCACTGTTATTGATCAATTATAGCAAATCTTGTGTATTACTTTTCACTATCAGCATTATTTACTTTCCCTACTAATGCTCTTCACTTGTCCTGCTTGAAAGGATGCAAATTCAAGCTTAAATGGTGGCTAGAAAACATTATATACATTTGTACGGTTAAAAGTTTGGCTCCGGATTGTCTTCACACATTCACTGTATGCTTCTTTCATTCTTAAGTGTCAGATTGCTAATCCATTGTGTGAGTTATTCGTATTGAGGGTTTAGCTAAGGTTCAATGTTCCCCGAAAATAATAATGATGACTAGTTGCCATCTGTACTTTTCTGTTGTTATGGCTTTTGCAGGACTTTCACTACTCGAATATCAAGGTTTGAAGGCCATAGATCCAGCTTATGCTTTGCCTGTTGATGTTGTGAATAGGATTTTCATTAGCAGATGAATTTTCTCATCTTTCACGAGAACTACCAAATACTCTTCCAGTCCAGACGTGTTTTGGTATCTGATGGTTAAAGGTGCTGCTGCATGTTAACTCCAGCTGGTTGACAGAAGGCTTTGTAGACTAAATTCAATTAATTTCCTTATCATCCTTTTTCTTTTAATTTTCTAGCAACTCAAAAACTTGCATCAAAAGATCCATTTAAGCTTTTTGATGCACTAGAAAGCAGTTTTCATCGTTCTCTAATATTATTTTGTTCAAGGGCAATTGAAATTCAGGATATGCACTTTGGTAAGGTTGGCAACTAAGGTCCAGATCTTCTAAAGCTTGAGTTTAGTTAAATCAAGTTTGTATAGACTTTAGTTAAATCGATGACATATTAATTAAAGTTTAGACGAATTTGTTATCTTTGGATTAAGAATGGCTCAACAATGCTTGTTACTGGAATTGATGTTGAATTTTAGAGATTGAAACAAATCATTATTAGAATTGTTGAAAGGGTAATACAAAACATTATGTGCAATTCAAGATTAATTTAAGTTTGAGATTTGAGTTAATTGATCAACTTTTGAAACGATAAAATTAAAGAATTTTATTTATAATTAAAATAAATTGTTCTTATTTATCGAAAAAATTAAATTTTAATTAAAAAATATATTTTTAAATAAAAATTAATTGAAATTAGAAATTTTGAAAATTTGATTTGACTTTAGCTTTTAATTTTATTCCTTTTCATAGTCCTAAAATAGGACATTTGGATGCAATTTTCTCCATTAGATTTTACCTTACTCTTTTTATTATGTAAAGTGAACAATATAAAATTGACAAAATACACACTTTAACTTTTTATTTCACACAATTAAAATGTACCAAAAGTCGGTCATTCCCATAAAACTAAAAGAAAAAATGTATGAAAAGCTATCGTTAACACAAGAACTGCAAACTGAAGTAAATTACAGAAACTGGAAGCAGAATTATTCGTATCAACCTAATAATGAAAATCTCCACAGCTACAATGTCCCTCCCTATGGCTTCCAGAGAATGGTTGTCTCAGCAATCATTGAGGTCACAACATATGGATCCATGTTTGATGCTGGCCTTCTATCTTCAAAGTAACCTGCCAAAATAGCCAAGTTTAGGAGAGAATGAAAAACGCTGTTTGTGGTTACTGCTATAAAACTAGTTTCTGTAAGTTGGAATTTCAGAGAACTGCATTATTGGCATGATGGAACTAGCCTGGAACTGAAATGTTGGAAGGAATATAATTTTGAGGAAATGCATGTGAAACAAGAAAGAATTGATGAATGTTACAAGTGATAAGAAAATTAAGCAAATTAGAATTTTCATTGCTTAGCAGACTAGAACTTGTATCTGCATTTTCAATCTTGCAGTTTGGTACCTAAAAAAGGGATGCATAAAACTGATTGTCCCTTTTCTATCTATGTCAAGCACAGTCTCCATAAACAAACATCACTGAGAGGATGAAATGAGCGAGTGATAAAAGTTGATCAGAAAATAACTGAGATAGCTTTTGAGGAATGCATAAGCAACTCGCTTTACCTTTTCCGCTTTTCTCTGTGTCGCGACCAACACGAACGGACGCTCCTCTATTAGCAACACCCTGTAATTTTATCATAGGTAAATATAGAATTAGTAAGTATAGTAATTGCACAAGACGGGGATAGAGATATATGCAAAGTTGAGAAATTTTCATATAAATGGACCTTGCTTCTTTTCCTATCTGTAGAAACGGTAGCTGTTGCTTACCCATGAGAAAGTATTGATATCAGCAGTTTCATGTCGACCTGTCAACCTTCTCTCATTTCCCTTTCCATAAGCAGCTATATGCTCCTTGTGACGCAGGCCTAGTTTCTCAATGGCCTTCTTGATGACAGTAATTCCGCCGTCATTTCTCATGGACTTGGTGCTGGTGCAGTATCAGACATTGAACTATCAGGAATTGCAGTTCATACATGTTCACAGTTCTAAAGAACAATCCCAAGTGCCTAAGTATGAAACATGCTTTCATTAATTCGGTGCCTGAGCCAAGCATACCTATAGTTGGTGTGAGCACCTGCGCCATTCCAATCACCCTGTATCGATAATGTCAAAGAAACATTAACAAGCAGCAGATTGACTTTCACCCAAAGGTAAATGTGACATTACTTCCAAAAAAAAATAAAAGTGACATTCATCGTCTGATGTTTGACACAAATCAATCGGCTAATAACAGGCAGTATAGTTTAATGATTTAGATAATGGTTGAAAAGCAGTCCAAAAGTAGAATAAGAGGTCAATCATGGTGTTATCACAAACCTGGATCGGTTTTGGATCGAAGCTAAGGACGACACCAGCAATTTCAGTGATTCTCTGTTTGAACATGCAGAATTGGAGATTAAACATCATCAAAGAGAAATAAAAAGAATAATAATGCAAACAAGTTGATGATAATCGTATAGGATTACCTCAAGAATATATCTAGCAATCCATAGTTCATCACCAGCAGAAATACCAACTGCAGGGCCTACTTGAAATTCCCACTGTTCAACACAGCAATTCACATGTTATTAAGTAGATTAAATGAATGAAGAAATCTAGAAACAAGACCAAAGAGTACCTACCTGGCCAGGCATAACTTCACCATTGATACCGCTGATATTGACACCAGCATACAAGCAAGCCTTGTAATGGGAATCCACTATGTCACGTCCAAAGGCTTTGTCAGCTCCCACTCCACAGTAATAGGGTCCCTGCATGAACACTCATTATATGTGTTATAGAGATCATGGTAGATTCTTTCCTATCTCGGAAACATATAAATCTCCGAGTCAAATGAAGAGGCACTTGTATCTCCCTCTTATCAAACAAAATCATAATCATTCGAACCTGGGGACCTGGGAAGCCACCAACTGGCCAGCCAATGGGCCACTTGACATCCTTTTGGAGAAGAGTGTACTCTTGTTCAATTCCATACCTGAGTTAAAAAAGATATAAATAAGTAGACAACTCCATTGCTGTTTCTTGAAGGTAGAAGAAAGAGGATAGCAGAAATAAGACATAACAAGTTTTGACTTAAGAACTGGAACTACAGAAGATATTATGTCAAAACACTTTAGATGCTATCCAAGATACAACAGAAGACGCCAGCCACATAGCAGATTCACAGAGTTATCAGAGAACCTGGATACTTAAAAGATTAAGAGCTGAGACTTACTAGTCCATATCTGTAAGTTTTGTAAAGTACCCTGACTTAGTTCAGCTCATTATCACCAACATAGGGAAGTCCATACTACTGTTCTTTTGGTCAACAAAACCAGACTATTCATATGAACATGATCAAGGGAATTAAATTTTGGCCTAATCACACATACTGAACTTTATGCTCGTATACTCTATGCAAAAGTCAACTTTTTGTACCAGCGTACTAATGAACAACTAGAAGCTGACAATGATGTGTGTTTAAGTTTTCAGAAGATGACAGGTACGGTATTTACCATGTCATAACTTCTTAGTATTTATCCGATACACCTAACTCCTGGCAATTAGTACCTAGAAGATACCAATAAGAAAAAATCTTTTTATGAATATGACAGTGTTTTCACTAAATTTTCAACTCATAAGCCAACGTCTGCAAAAACTTTTTCATGCTTGTCTTGAAGATTGACAATAATCTAACCAGAAATGGACGTTTTGACTTTTGAGTGGTTTTAGCAATTAATTTCAAGCAGAAACATACAAGAAAACCCCCCACAAACAATAAATCGAATTTTTTAACAGATGTTGACTACAAAATAAGCTCGACAACTGAAAGCAACCATTTCATAAGCAACCAAAATACTTTTCAGACAAATTTAGTTGACCAACAACGAATGCAAGACAAAACTATTGTTTTGCAAGAAATAACTAGGAATTGGACAATCTACAGCAGTCAAACAAACAAGAAAGTTTGAACAGCAACTGGTCTCGAAAACAACTATGGAATCTACCCTTACTACGATGCAAAACTGTCATTAATGTCGTGTATTAGAAAAAACAGTACTTCCAATGATGTTTTTCTCAAAACACTTTTCCTAGTACTGACTAAGAGATAAAGGGTAGAAGAAGAATTTTCATGGACTTTTCAAAACGGTTTGAACATCTAGATTTGCTTGAATTCTAAGCCAAGATTTTTTCTTTTTTAACCATTCCTATCCTAGAAAGTGGGGACTATAAGCTTCATAGTGTTTGTATCTTTCCTCTCTATTTCAGACTCTTTTTAAATTATCGCAAAAAAACAAAAGGAAATAACCAATTTCTATATTCCTTTGATAACGACGGATCCGAGCGTGAGGTTATTTAGAAAATCAAGAACTGCAGAGCTTATCTGTTTGATGTTTAAACAAGGCAACTGTTATAAAATAATATGCAATTATTTGTTCTTTAGTGAAGTTCCAGTTACGAAAAGTCTCATGAATGAGTGTGCATGTTCTTTAGGCGTCACTCTTGAGAATAGGAATGAATTTCACCTAACCACAAAGTGTGACGTGAACAAATCAGATTGATTAAACTTCTGTATGATGTTTTACCAGGGCTCCTCAACGATGACATCAGGGTGGCTGAAAATCTTCGCAGCATTGAACCTCTTATTCGTGGGGATGGGTTCTCCGGCAGGGGTGTAGGCATCGCACATCACCTATTATTGCCAGAAATTTACTATTATTGCCAGAAAGAACTTGACTTGTAGCGCCTAGAAAAGTTTCAACTTTCCAACCGGAAATCACGGGAAGTCACGAGACTAGAAGCTGACGAGTCAAAGATTACAACTTTACCAGGATGTTGTTTCCTCTTCTGAAGGGATCTTTGAAGATTGCTTGAGGGCTGATCAAGTTACAAAATTTATCAGCAAATGCAATCACAAAAGATCAGCGAAACTGAACCCCAAAAAAGGAAAAGAAAAAAAAAACACAATACATACTACAAAATAACTTCACTGTCGTCTCCAGGGGCTTGGTCGGTGCTTGAACCGTCGTAGTTCCACTTGGGGAGCTTGGCAGGATCGCTTACAGGCCCTGGAAGAGTCTGTTAGACATAGAAACGAAGTGGATAAAGCAATGATCAAGAAGCCAAAAACATTTGTACATATCAGAACAAGAAAAGAGTATACTAAACCAACCCTGGCTTTGCTTCTCAAGTCCATCCCAGACCCACCAATCCTGCAGAAAAGAAGCAATACCCCATAACTCAAAAGCACAAGAAAAGCAAAAAAGCTTGGTGGGTTTGGTAGTACGTAGATAAAAGATTACAACTTTACCATATATACTCGGCGATGATCTTATCAGTGGTGCCTGAGAGGTTAAGGTTGACGAGATCATTGAGAAGCGACATGACTGCTACACTCTCTAAGGCTTATGGTCAACGAGACTGAGACTAACGCAGGAAGAGAAAGTCGGTGGAGGGTGTGGTGGGGGTTGGGTTACAACTTTCCAAGGTGTTTAAATAGAGAGGCAGTGCTGTGTTTGTACTTTGTACTTTGCAGCCAGCCAGGAGCTAGCTAATCTTCTACCCTCCAATTCCAATAGAGAAGGGATGATATGGTCAGTACCTAATTTTCCAACATACATGGAAAAGATATCCCAAATAGTAAAGTTGACTGAAAATGAGAAGAATATTCAATTTCAACCACGGTATGCGGTGGATACCATAACAACCACACAGCCCACGGAATCCCTACATAAGCTCTAAATTTAAAAATTAAATTTAATATTTATGATTATATATAAAAAGGTATTTTAATAATTAAAATTTTTTAATTCAATCATTAAAATTTAAAATAGTTTAACTAATTTAACTGTACAAATTTTAATACAGTTTACCTTAATAGCACTTATATTTAAAATTAAATTTTAATTTTTAGTCACTTTTTTATTTTATTTCAAATTCCAATTTTTATTATATATCAATCTTACTAGTTAAAATTGAAACATTAAGGCTATGTGTTGGTTGAATGCAAAGTTTTTAATTGAATGAAATGTAAATGAATGTAATATTAGAAAATTATGATTTGAGAAGGATGGAAGAGTTCATAATATAATATAGGAATATTGTTTGAAATAAGGGTTTATAATATAATAAAGTAAAAAATTGTTCATCATTTTATATTCCATCATAAATATAATGTGAAACTCTTATCTTCTATCCCGTATCATTCCATTCTATTATAAATTCACATTTCAAACGATGAAATAATATTACAGTTTATTTCATTTCATTAATAAACCTCAATCAAATATAGCCTAAATCTTTTATTTTACTGATTTAATTTTTTGTAACATCGTTTAAAATTAATGGAGTCTTAATATTTTGATAAGTTAATTATCTTAGTGAACTTCAAAATCAATTAAAAATATTTATCTATTATGCGACAATAATTATGGATCGACTCTATATCTTATACAAGATATAAAAAGGGTGGCATCCTACATAATCTCTAAAATTTTTAATTTTAGAATTAATTTTCCTTTTTCTCAAAATTTTGTGATAAGGACGTCCCTAAAAATTTCCAATCGATTTTATTTATTAATTTTAAATTATGAACTCGTATTATTTTAAGAAGCTCACAGCATATTATTAAGAAGAAAGTATAGTAATTAAAAGCTAGTATTGAACAACTTTTCAAAAGAATCAATTACGTAATTACTTCTTAATAATTATTATTAAATTATAAATTTTATTATAAAAGTAATGTTTTTATTGTATAAAAAAGAAGCGAATGATCAAAAATAATTATTTTTTAATTAAAATAAAATAAATTAAAAAGTTAAAAATTTTAAAAAAGGTTAGATAATTCAAGAGTTTGTGGTTGAATCTACCAAAATTTTTTAATGACTGACAATAATAATGATATGGAATATAAAAAGAAAATAAGTTCTGGTACAGCAGAACTCGGATGGTTAATCAACTCCACCACCATTTACACAAAAATCGAATATTTTTAGGAATAATTGTTAAAAAATCTGTGTTTATCAATTATATAATCACCTTTAAATTTATTAAAAAAACATACACACTATTTAAAATATTTTTTGAAATCTTAAATGAAATAAGCATAACACCTATTTTTTATCTTTTACCAGTCATCCCTCGTAAATCTGAAATCCCCAATTCAAACTAAATCGATCAAATAAAAAATTACGGTTCTTCAATCTGTTTGAAGATGAGGATAAAGATTTGACGTGTTCTCCGCTCTTTTTCGATTGTTTCATCAGCCGTGAGAAGCCCCCACTTACCAGCTCCACGACGCTCAGAAGCCTCAGAAAATACCATTTTAAGTTCTTTCGAGTCAAGTCACCAAGCCGTCTTAGCAACGCTTAGGTAGCTGTCTCCGGGAGCACATATAAGCCTGGATACAAAATTAAAGCACACGTTACCTTCTTAGTTATCATTGAACAAAGGCACCACAGAAAGAGGAGATAACTTTGCACCAAGCAGTCCCAATTCTATCATGAACTCGTGAATTAGAAGTGATTCAGCATTTTTGCTAAAGTATTCATTAGCAGAGAAAGTTGGAAGATTTCCTGGACTCTTAGATTATTAGAATATTACGTCCACTTTCTACTGCACTAGCCATTTTTCATAGGTTCCTCCAACTCCAACAGTTGAAAACTCAAAAAATTTGACAACGGTAAATGAATTAAGAAAAATGGATCAGGAATTGGTTGTTTAATTTGTTAGTGATTTCAAATTTGACATTTGATTATAAAATTTCAATTATATCATTTTGTTAAGTTGAGTGGAAGTGTAACGTCATTTAAAAGTGTAGTCTTGTGCTACTTCTAACTTACTCTGGATATGTATCTCTCGGTGATAATATAATTTATTAAACATGTATAATTCATGACTTTTTTTACTAACATCGCTATGTTCTTGTATTAGCAATGGCAGCATTGGATAGTTCAATTTTCTAATGTGAAAGAATAATGCACCAAATGTGTTGACGATTAGGTGACTAGTTTAATGAGTAGCACGACTCAACAAGCCAAGACAAAGCACTCAGATTCTCTTCCCATGATTCCATGGGCATAGTCTCCATTGACAATGTATCGTAGTTTTACTTTTGTCTTCGAAACAGCTTTAAGTTATTACATGATCCTACATTTAGTAGCATACGTACCTTCAAGTACGAACCCATAAAGGTTCCAAAGAGAAAGGCTTGTCGTTTTGGTTATGGCCAGCAGGAGTCCCCTGTGGTGGTGCATGCACAGTTATGGGAAGAATCCACTCACTTTTGTCTCTGCCCTCTATCAAAAGAGGATGCTCATACCTGAGTGAGGAAGATCAATAGAGTATCAGTATGCAATATGATCATAATATTTGAAACTCAGATAAGAAAATCACATAGTTGAGCATAAATATGCAAGTCACAAAGATTTAGGCACTTAAATGAAGAACCGTCCAGTCAAATCAATCACCAAATCAAGAAACACGGCAATGCTATCATAAAGGAATACCTTGTCCAGTCCACATTTTTTGGAGTTGTGAAAAATTCAAATCGTAAAGCCCACTTCACTGAGACATGGGGAGTGGAAAAGGACATGGGACCATCTGTAGGAATTGAGAAAAGAAAACTTGTCTGCACCAGATCTGCAACAATCTCATGGTGATCACTCTGCACCTGCAAGAATGACACGGCATAAAGGCTAATGTTGGATTGTACGGTACGAATGTCCAGTTACTAATCATCAATGAAACTAACCAGCAGAAAAGAGTAAAATAGATGGGGAAAAGGGTATGCCAAGAACATATCTAAATGCATAATTAAGGCTTTGCTTTTACTGTTCTCGCATTCCTACCAAATACAAGCTTATCACTCAAATGGACAGGAAGAACAGAATGGACGGCCAATAAACTAAGATGACAAATCAATGAACACAAGTCAAGCTGTACGGATTAGATACCTACCTTTGTAATGGTAGGAGAATTCCGGCGAGAAGGGTGAACAAACTGTCGGTTAACGGTCTCTGAAGTTTCTAATGTTATTGAAACCTGCAGGATTGTAATACTTCTCAACATCAAAAGATCTCTACAAAGATACTCGCATAATACAAGTGAGTAATCCTTTGCCTCTTATATAGTTACCTCAAGGCATCTCCTAGTTCCTTCTTCATGAAAAAAAGTAAGAGTTCCACCTATCTGCCACTGGAAACGGTAAGTATAACAAGAAGGTAGCTTGGGAATATTGAGATTAGAGTGGAGAAAACAGACTAGAATAATAACTGTTATTACCATATCACTGAAGTAATACGTGGATTCAGAGTTTTTTGGAGAAAATCTAAGCAAAACTTGATCATCCATCCTGATATTGTAAGACCTTCCTCGAATAAAGCCTTCTGCTGCAGAAAAAGAATTGTCAGCAGACTTAAAATGTCCGGAAGGTATTAAGAGATGTTAAAGGGTGGAATATCTTATATTTACATTCTGCAGGTTCGCTTGTTCTTGCAGCAGGTGCAGAGGATACTGCAGCACTATCATCCCAAGACTTCTGTCGCTGGCTTGGAGAGACAATGCCTATTGAATTGCCGGGTGATAAAGTACCTGTGTTGCACATATTAAATGGTTCAAAAACCTTTTGTCAACAGATAGCACAAGAAGCATTTATTGCTTCAGTAGGAAATGACAGTGATTTAAAATAACAAAACTAAGCAGGTGAAGCATATCCATTATTTAATTTAGAGACAATTTCAGCTAATCACACCAGCAGTAGAGTCGTGAGAAATCTCTGCCACAGAAAGCCGAGGAAGTGTAAGGTTTGATGATAAACTTGCACACCCTCCTTCAATGTTTGAAGCATTTTTACTTGAAGACCTTACTGCAAAAGATTGCTGGGATAACGAGCTTCCAAAATTCTTGTATATATTTTCTTTACTGGCATTGTAGGAAGAAACAGATAAAATTTCATCCCTTGAGCTGTCATACCCCTCATCAACTCCGTCGTCCAAGTCATTTGCTCTAGTCTGTTTCAGAGAACCAGCTGAATTTAATTTCAGAAGGTGACAGCAATTTATAGTTCCAAAGTAACAGTGTTTTAAAAAATGATTCTCAAAGAACATATCAGGCGTGTAAAAACACAATCACTCATTTTAATCTACAGAAGAGTAAAAACAGGGTGACAAATGCCTCACCCATTCAGAACCCCCATCCGTTTCTTTCCAGTATAGATCCAACTGGATGGTAGTAACAGGAAGAATGCCTGAAAAAGTACATAATAAATCTACTTATGTCATTAACAGATAAGGATTGGAATAGAAGTGTATGTATTACGTCGCACAATGATTTTGCATGCAATAACACTATAATGGGATAATTCATGACTTTTTGTATAAAATGCACTATAATGGGATAATTCATGACTTTTTGTATAAAATGCACGTTAGATTGCAAACCAAAGAGCAAATTCCTCAAAATTCCCTAAATTGCAAATCCAAACAATAATTCTTTGCTTTTCTTTGAACCTTTAAGTTCTTAAACTGGAACAAATAAGCCCAACATTTTCCTACACATCAATCGTCGTGCACAAGCCAAATCAATATTAACAGCATCTTTGAAACGAATTAACTTCACAACTATTACTGTGTGGTTTCATGTCGGAAAAACTGAAGATCTGAGTTAAAAGTTGGCTAGGCTGGTCTTGAATTAGAACAAAACAAAAATAATCATATATGCATGTGGAGGCCCACCAAATTTAACTGGAGAAATTAGCATTAGCAACAAATGATGTAATGATGGGAACTAATGATCATATAGTCATTACTTTTATTTCATAGAAAACTTTCAATTTAACTATTTTATTCAATGACAACAACTATCTACATCTTTCTTTTATTGTCTGTCTCCCTTACATACAACTTTGAACAACTTAATTTACATACCATCTTAATTCTCATTGTCTGGTACTCATAAACCAATTTCCTGTCCCAAATCATCAAATCCTGACAAGAAATTTAAGGCAAAGTAAAATTTACACCACTCACCATCAGTTTGACCTTCTTCCATTAGTAGGCCATTACTCTTCTGGGTCACCCATACTTGCAATGGAATCCGAGCTTCCTGCAAGAATTTAAATCTTACACCAATACTATGACATGTCTGAATATTCTAAAATGTAAGCCAGTCCATTATAAGAAGATTAATTACTTTCCACAAACTTCACAAAGGGAATTAAGACTAACATACTTTGCTGGAGTGAACCAACCAAATGAGACTGAAAAGAAATATATGAAGAATTTTAATGTTAAGCAAGATTTACACATTTTGTATACGTACCATAAGCAATGTTTTCCTATAATAAACTCACCACTTACAAATGAGCAATACAAGATGTGAATTGACTTAAACGAGTAAGAATGGACCATTATGTTTTAGTGAAGGCATTGATGAAGAGTCAGCCATGCTAGAATGTCTTGGGTTGTCCAGCGTTTGAATCTTACTTTTAGAGTCTTTTACCTTATTTGGGCACAATCAACGATCCTTGTATCTGGGTATCAGCAATTAAAAGTGGATCACTTGCCCTTTCAATTTTTGAGAGCAATTCCACAATTACGAAGAATATGCAGTAGCAATCTTTTAAAATTGGCATCCAGCTTTTTACAAATTAACAAAATACCCCCATTGGGTATTGAGGATCATGCAATCTTTAGCTTCCCTAGGATTGTTTATGGAATTCTACTAAGATATATGACACAAAAGAAACTTTAAGTGAAATGTCAAAAGCATAATGGCTTACACCGCACAAATGTAATGCATGATTCTCTGAACCAAATATGGGATTTAGCATAAATAAAACAAAACTAGTTAGCATTAAGTTAAATGCAGAAGAAAGATGATAACTTCTCACCAGATGTAGTGGCATCCTAATGACCATGGTTAGTAGCAGAAAAAACAAGAAGGGATAGAAAGATTTTTATGCACCATCACAGCAAGATATTAGCAAACCCACCAGTCCAACAAGATTGCTTGAAGGTCCGTGAGAGTCTCTGCTTTCCAATGTCAACCATCGTCCAGAAAAAGTACTCCGTATATAGTATAGATAGCGAATGGTAGCACCCCTGTAAGATGGAGGTATAATACCAGGAAGTACAGCTCGCACCAAATCTGTATATCAAGTAGTTTACTTTAGCCAATTACCTAAAATAGATGTTGCACAATATGGAAGTTATTATGTACCACTCTTCTCCTGATAAATAACTTGTATCGTTTCATAAACTTAGCCACTTTATCAAAGCAAATTGAAAAACTAAGCTAACAGGATGAGTTTCAAGGGACAAGGTCTGGCATTGACAAGCTTCTCAAATATCATCAATCAGTTGGCCATGTAAGAGAAAGAAAATGATTGAGTGCAGAATCAAATAGCTTGATGTGACCAACAAGAATAGAAGTGTACGAAATACTGGGTTTGAATGATGGGACTCAGCACTGTTGTCAAAAGACAACGTAGTAAGTCATACAACATAATTTTCCAAAAAAAGTCATACAGCATATCAACTGATTGCAAAACAACTTTGCTGGCCCAATTTTATCAATCATAAAGTTACCAGCCATACATTCAGCTTAAAGTATAGAATTATCCACTCAAACTCAGAAAGCATATAATCACAATTAGCAATCATAAAATCCATAGGAACAACAATTATAGAAAGTGATCCATTTAATAACATATCTAAATATTCATAAACATTCACATAAAAGCAGAACCGGAACAAACATGTTTTGGTGGCACCAGAGGACAGGATCTGATTAGAAACCATTGATGATGTTGAGCAGTCCATGAAAACGTATTCACCTAAAAGGTAATAAGCATGAATTGTTAAACCATGAAAACTTAAAGGTAGTTTAAAAAACAGTTCTTTATCAGTTTGCACGTTTGTACATCAATTTTCCAATATTACTAACCTAATTGTGAAAAAGAGGAAAAGAAGTTTTGGCTAATGTTATTAAAATCATTTGGTACATTGGCGGAGAAAGGAATATTAAAGAGGAGAATAGAGGACCCGTCAAACCGTCACAATCAACTTGTGAAACTTTTGCTTATCTTAGTGACCTGACTGATTATAATTATAAGCAAAATAACTTGATCATGAAGACTAGACTCTCTTTTAGGTTCTCTCTTTTGCAAATCTCTTCCTGAATATTGGCTACAACTAACCAATTTGCTTTCATCAATCACGTCCCGTATGAGCATAGACTACACAATTTTGAAGCAAATAGCACAAAATTGACAAGCCTGACATTCTTTCAGTTCAAAAATTGCATCCTCAATTCCCCCTTTTTTTGATAACTACAAGAGAATAAGCAAGACAGTTTGATAATTTCAACAGCAAGAACATTATACAAACCTCTTCTCTGTCTGGAGCTGGGTACCGGTTTCTGGGTAGCAAACCACTGAGTATCCAATTTCTCAATTCCTTTAATTTCAAAGCCAAGCCTTTCAATCAACAAGTTCAAGCCTTCAGTAGCACCATCACTAGGGTTGGATATCTCAATAGTAACCGAAACCGAATCACCAGGTCTATACACATCTGTATCTGTTTGCAGCTTTAACGTTGGCTTCAGTTCACTTCTCAATCCATCAGGAGCATCATCAGTTTTGTTCCCAAATAATGAAAATCTTTTAGATCCCAACATTTTCTCCACTAATCAGTACAAATACGCACTTCTTATGCAGCTTTATTCTTAATAAAGATTTTAATAAAGATTCATTGTGTGTCAAGTCAATGGAGAATAACACGAGTTAAAGCCCAAACAACGATCACAAAATAACCCTGCAGAAAACAAAGCAAATAAAACTCAAAAACAAACATAAATTGCGAGATTGTCAGTGGTGAAAAGGAAATGAATCCTAGATCTCTACAGAACCAAAACAGCCAGCATTTCAGAGAAAGATCTATAAACATCGCGTCAAAAATTCACGAAAATTCTCACCCAAAATGAAAAGACACACCAAATTGAACAGGAAATGCGTGCCATACGTCTGACGACGCAACTTTCGCCTTACACTCGAATACACAAGATGAATCCAAAAGAGTTGAGCATTAGAATTTTCATTGCATCATTTTGTTGCCTAGGCTGTGGTCGGAGAAAGTTGAAATCAGTGAAGACGGTGATCGTCACCGATCTGTAACAGTATCCGTTCAGAGGCTCAAGACTTAACGTTATCAGTTATGACGTTATAGTTCCTTCTATTTTATTCTCGTTTGATAAATGCTATAGTATGATTTGGGCTTCAGTTCTTTCTTCTGTTTTTTTTTTTTCGCGACTTGTCCTTGACCCGTAACAGACATTGATGGGCTCCGTGCGTCTTGTTTCAACTTTCAACACAATACTTTCTAGTCCTTCAGGAAACGGTTTACCAGGTGAAAAAGGCTCTTCAGAGAGTCTTCGCCAATCGGCATGTTCTCCAAGGTTTCCCCCAAACCTTGAACTCGATGGCATGCGTGGTGTTTAGGGTTCGCATTGCACATTGGACATTCGAATTTGATCAAAATTCGAGTTAAAATGATGGCATATTGATCAAATGATTCAGATCGGTTTAGATTAGAATCACATTGTTTTAATCGAATTATTCATGTTGTTTGGACCAATGTTGCGAATACCGTACCGGACTCGGTATTGAATTAGGTTCTGGTACGGTACTATATCGGTACCGGTCAATACCGAATACCGTTTCGGGTAATTTTTTTAAATTTATAAAATAGTCCCTGAATTTTTTTAAAAATTGCAAAATAATCCATTGTCATACTGTACAGTTGTACTGTATATTTTTAACCTAGTCTC
>JAOQMS010000129.1:41192-52405 GCA_027563885.1 Erythroxylum longipes | reverse complement strand
ACAAAATTGCAAATCAGTCCCTAAGCATTACTAATTTCGCGGTACCGGCCCGGTACCATCCGGTATAGCCGGTACCGTAGCTATGGGTACCGTTCCGTTCCGCGGCCGGTACGGTACCGTCCGACCGGTACCGACCGGTACGGAACGGTACCCATAATACTGATTGAGAGTGTAGAAACAATAGTTGGAGTAGAAACAACCAAAGCTCCAAAGAATCTAACAAGATTGATGTTAACGGTCATGGATACAGGAAAATGAGAAAGATCTCTAAAGAAGGAATCGTGAAGTATTTAGCTTAAAAAAGACTCAAAAAGGCTATAAAAGTTGCCAAAAAATTAGATGAAGGCTAATTATGTATCATGCAAGAACGACGAGGATGAGGTGTATGAATTGTTGTTTGAAGGAGATGAAAAGGAAGAGAGTTTGATTGATGGGGCGATTTATGCAGAAAGAAAGGTTGGTTCTTTTTGATAGATTCAAGATATACGGTCATCTAATATGAAGCATGTTGATATGAAAATATAATTTTCTGCAATTAAGGAGGATCTTGAGATGGAGTTTATAACTTTTGAGTTATATGTTAATTTATTATGCATAATTGAATAGGATGGATGAGTTTTCTAGATGGAGAAGATCTGTTTTTCTATTCGTCCAAAATATTCTAAGATATGTAAAAAGTGGAAAAGTTACACTTTGGAGGAAGAGAAAGTGGAGATATAAAAAATGATAGTACCTGTAACAACCTAATTGTCTTTTCAAAATTAGAGTCTGATAATTAGGGATCTGCAAAATTTTCTTAATTTCAAGTTTTTTAAAAATTTATATGGGCATCGTTCTGTCCCATGATATATACATGATAGTAGTGCTTACTGACAAATTTTATAAAATAATTTGAAAGTGTCATTTCAAGTATAATTCTGTTAAATTTTCTGTTATTTAAAATCGATTTCAAATGTTTAAAAAATATTAAGGATCAAATTAGATGTTTCAAAACATTAATTTTGAGGCTAAAAGTATATTTTAAACTCAACATTTACAACATAATATATAATAGACCTTAATGTTTCGAAGCGTTTAAATTAAACTTCAACATTTTCTGAACATTTAAAATAGACTCTAAGTGGATGGAAATTTAAACGCGGTTAACTCCCCATTAGTTAAACTCCACATCAATGCTGACGTGACATTATCTTTTCTTATTTTTAAATAAAAAGTAGGTTCCACTATCACATGACAAGTGATATCTACTATCTAAAATGTATAACTGCAAGTCCCATTGTCTCATGACAAGCAAGACTGGTCTGAAATGTATAAACAGTGAGCCTCGCTGTCACATAGCTGTAGAATCCACTTTCTAGTTAATTTTTAAAATTAATTATGTGATAGTAAGACTACTTTCTATCTAGAAAATATAAAACAATGTTATACCGGCATTACATAACATTTAATTGACAAAAAGTTTATCCCATCAGATTTAGGGTTTGCCCTAAATGTCTTGAAAACATTAAGGTTTAATTTGAATGCTTCAAAACATTCCGGTTTAAGTTGTATTATATTGTAAATGTTGATGTTCAACTTACACTTTTGGCCTTAACTATGATGAAAATGTTATAGTTCTTAATTATGATGAAAACTTTATGGTTCAAATTGCACTTTTGAACTTTATAAGTCTTATATTTGATGTTTTAATCGGTAATATTTTATTATTCATTAAGTTTAAATACACGAAATCTCTTTGTGCTTTCAACATTTTCTGAAAGTTTAAAAGTGTCAAATATATTTTAAAAGTGTAAAATATATTATGTTTTATTAAGATATTTCATCATATTCATTTAAATTAACATGAGAATTCTCAAAGTCATTAGATGTGATATAAAAAGAATTTGTTGTTAAGTAATATAAATGAACACTTAGTTTATGTATTTAATATTTTAAAATTTCTAAAATATTTTATTATATGGAACAATGTGCTTATTTAAACCATACATGCAAGCTATTAATAGTAAAAATATAAAGGTAATATAAATAAACCCTTATTTTATGTATTTAATATTTTAAAAATTTCTAAAATCTTTTATTATATGGAACAGTCTGCTTATTTAAATTTTAAACCATACATGCAACCTATTAATGGCAAAAATATAAAGGTATTTAATATTTTTAAATTCCATCAAGAAAAATAAAAAATGTTAAGCATTTAATCTTATTTATTATTTGTCATGAAATGCCTATGATTATTTCAATCACATCATTGAAATCAAGACAACAGCTCTTATGTTATTATTTCATAAATGTACTTTAATTTTATTTCATTTTAAATGGATTTGTAGCGGATGTTTTCTATTTCGGTGATGCACATTCAAAACGACACAAGAGAGAAGTCGTGTCCTCAAGTACTTCGATTGTACTTCATAACCTAAAAACGCGGAAAAACCCTAACCAAAAACCCCGCTTAACGCAATATAAGAAGCCAGCAGCTTCGCATCGCATTTTTCATCTCTTCTCTCTCTCTAAACCCTACAAAAATCTTGGTCACTAGGGTTTTAGAGGCCTCTCTCTCTTCTTCAGTTTCACTCGCATTTCTAGTAAAAAATCATTAATCTGTGTCCATGGGCAAGTCTAGCAAGAAATCTGTAACCAAAGTAATGCTCTTTTCTTTTTTAATTAATTTTTAGTTATGGTTCGGGTTTATTTGCTTGCTAATGATGCTTGAGGTCTTTCTTTTATTTAATGTTTTTATGGGCTTATGTTTGATTCTTTTATGGTCTTGTAGGTTGATGCAGCTCCCGCTGTTACCCCTGCGCCGAAGCCTGCAAAGAAAGGTTTAACTATTGGAGTGTAATATGTTTTTTTATTGGTGTCATTGATTTTGTTTGTTCTTTTTTTTTTTTGAGTGTCATCTCTTGCTGTGGTTGGTTCTCTTGGATTTGAGGACATGTTGTATGGCGTTTTTCGCGGTGGGATTATACTTCTGCTTTATGGATACTCCTGTTCAAATTCACAGAAATGGAGGAAAAGGAGTAGGAGGCGAGGTGGAGGGATGTTTTCTTTTAGATGTATATTAGTTTTCGTGGTTCTTGATCTGTCTCTTTTAGGCATCCGTGTCCATCTTTTGAGTGAGTTTGGGACCTAGTTTGCTTCAGAATATGCACAAATGGACGTCTTTAAACTTGCATTTTTAAGAGAAATGCCTTTCATAAATCATAATTGAGAATCTGTTTCCTTATAATCTTAAACCTGTATAGGAAGTATCTTAAACCTATAGGAAGTAAGAACATTTCTCTTTGTCTAATGAATGTTACCAATTGCCAAGTTTTTCTGTCTTGTCTGGTTTTTCCCTAATAGATGGCCTTGAATACTTTCTGCAACTCAACTTGTTTCGAACACATTTGGAATGAGATTGTGATTGAGTTAAGATTCTTTTCCTTTCTCAATTATCTTATGACTGGAGTTGCGAGTTTTGACTTTGAGATGTAGGTAAGAGAGAGCCTGAAGAATCCGCAGAGAAAATTGTAAATGCCAAGAAGCAGAAGACTTGTGAAGTAGTAAAACAAGTCATTCAGAAGGAGAAAATTCAAGTGAAAACTCAGAAAAAGAAAAAAGAGGTGTCTAGTAGTTCTGATGACTCTGAAGAGGAACTGGAGGTAATTTCCTTATACTTGCTGTTGTTTGTTATTTATTATGGTTCTTCCTTACATGTCCACAGTATCACATGCTGATGTTATAACTTTGTTTAGATTTCTATGAATGATGAATGTTTGTTGTGTGTATGGCTATATCCATTTACTGATTAACAGTTAACGCAATGATTAGGTAAAAGTTGTCCCAAAGAAGGGAGCAAAGAAAGCAAAACCACCTGTTAAAGAAAGCAGTAGTGAGGAGTCATCCTCAGATGATGTGAGTAGTTGGCATTTACATTTTCTTTACCCAGATTCTAATCTTATTACTAATGTGGCTTAAGTGTATGCAGGAGCCCCCTGCCAAACCCTCTGTTCCTTTGAAGAAAAAGCAAGTGGCTGCTAAAAATGGTTCAGTTGCCACTCCTACTAAGAAAAGCAAGGTTGATAGCAGTAGTTCAGATTCTTCAGATGATGAATCTGATGAAGAGGAGGTGATTATTTCCATAAGACAATTGTGTGTTCTTTGTCATGCTTATTGGCTTTTCTCATGAAGTTCAACACATTGAAAGAGTTATGAGCTGCATTCTGACTTTGTTTTGTTGTAGGATCCTAAGAGCAAAAATTTTCCAGTAGCTAAGAATGGCCAACTAAAGAAGAAAGTGGAGTCAAGTGACGACTCAGACAGTTCTTCAGATGAGGAAGCTGTGAGTTTTATCTTTGCTGTATCTTTTTTTTTCATTACCACGTAAGATTAATATGCAGGCGTTTCTTATTTTGAGATTTTGAGCTAATACTTTGAGGTTATGTGCAGCAAAAAGCTACCAAAGTAACATCTAAACAGAGTAACTCTGTGGTTTCTGCTGCTAAAAGCGGTAACAAGTCAAGTGATAGTTCAGAAGATGAAAGCTCAGATACAGATTCGGAAGATGTGAGTAGAGGAATGGCATATATGATATTGAATTCTTGTAACTCAGCCTTGTATTTATGCTAAGATATAGCTGAAAAGGATGGATATATCTTTAGACGATGCTTACTCGCCTTAATCATATTTCAAATATGTGGAAAATGATTTGCCATTTTTCTACAAGCTTTTCCTTTTGGTCTTGAAGTTGATACTTTTCCAATGTATTATGCTGAATCTTCAACGGATCTTTGTGTAGGAAACTCCTGCAAAGGCTTCTGCACCTAAGGTTGTTCCAGGTCAGGCAACAAAGAAAAAGGTTGAGTCAAGTGATAGCACTGAAGATAGTGATTCTGAGGAATCATTGGACGAAGATGAGGTTTTATCTTCTTTCTCTAATCTCATCAAGGTTTAAATTACAGATTGCATAGCAGTTGTGGGTTATTGGGGTCATTGCTGGTAATGTGGGCACAATTAGAGCCTCTGTGGTCCATAACAACCACAAATTGTGGTGTCGGAGCGGACTGTAATGCCAAGTCCCAAATCTAGTTTCCTGGCCAAACTCTTGTTTCTAGTTTGTTTATCTGTCAATTAGTTCAAATTAGTTCATTGTAGCCTTTCCCATGAATGATCACATTACCTGTTTCCTATATTTATTTTTTGAAGGGTGTCTCTGCAAAGGTTGCTAAGAAGGTTCCTGTAGTGGCTCCAAAAAATAAAGCTGTTTCAAGTGATAGCTCTGATGAATCCTCTGATGAAGAAAAGGTGCAACCTCATTTATTACTGAAATTTAATCAATGAATTTGAGTATTTGACTCATATCCAAGCTTGGTGATAATGTTCCATAGTTGATTTACTAGGTCTATGAGGTTGCTGAATTTGAATTGTTTTAATCTTTTTGTCTAGGTTGTACCTTCCAAGGCTCCCATTGGTAAGACAGTTCAAACTAATGCCAAAAATAAAACTGAACCAAGTGACAGCTCTGATGAAAGTGATTCTGATGAATCCTCAGATGAAAATGAGGTGACTGTCTTTATCTGTTCAGATATTCAATTATTTGTTTCATTTTTATTTAAACTGGAAAATTATTACATTACTTATTGAATGCAGACTTTTTCCTTTTGCATAGTAGACTGTATTTTAATCACAGTTCTTGTTTCAGGCTGCAACCAAAGTTGCTGCAGTGGCTTCTGCTAAAGTTCAATCATTGAAGAAAAGCAATAAGGATGATAGTACAGAAAGTGACTCAGATGAGTCTAGTGACGACGATGATGTGAGACTGTTGCTCTAGTTTATCTAGCTGTAGTACCAAGTTTTTTGATTCACATAGTGGATGTGTGCTGAGTTTTGGTTAATAACGTTTAGGCTCTTTTATAGCCATTGTAGTTTGTACTTTGGACTCACGATGTGCTATCTTTTAATTATTAACTTCTTGTCGCTTTTGTTTTAATGTTGCAGACTGTTACAGCTACTGGTTTGAAAAGACTATCATCTGCTCAAACAAAGGACTCAAATAAGGTTAAACATTTTCCCTCTGTTTTACTTTTTCATTTTGTGTGTGCTTTGGTTTTTATTGACCTGTACATTTCAAATATCATGTTATCTGCTGGAAGTAATCTATATTTATTTTGTGCATTGAACAATAATGATTAGGTTCAAGCCTGAAATCCAGTATTTCGTTTTTTTATGGCTCTTTTGCTTTCTTTTACTTATAGTTGGCAATTGCTTGAGGATGAAAATGATGAAACATAGTTGTCTGCTTTTGGCTCATGTGGGTTTCAATTCCTTTTTCTGTTACAGAAAATGAAGGATAGTGATGAAGATGATAGTGAGGAGGAGAGTTCCGAAGATGAGAAACCTAAAAGTAAGAAGGTAAAAATTTGTTAGTTTTTTTTGCTTATAATGTTATTTTAATTACTTGTATGATCTGCAATTCACATAAATTTTCCTCAGGTGAAGGTAGTTGATAAAAAGGAAAGTAGTGGTGAGGAGAGCTCTGATGATACTTCCAGTGAGGAGGAAGATAGCGAGGATGAAAAACCTGCTAAGACTCCAAAGAAAAAGGTAATAATAAATTGTTATACTTATTGATTGGTTTTTGAAATATTTTTGCATTGAACTATCTTTTTCTGGATCACAAGTTATATTAATATTATGCAGTGGAATTAATACACTAAAAGCTCATATGACTTTTGTAAGACATATTTACTTAATTTAAAAAGTTGATCTTGGCATCGGGGAATTGGCAATGACATCATCAATCAACAAAGTTCCCAGATGGTTGATTGATCCTTGTATAATCTTGAGTGGGTGTCGAGCTTTTGTGTAACTATTCTGTTTTTTTTTTGTTTTTCTGGTATTTATATAGTCTTGTGGTTTCAATACGGGATCCTATGGAACTAATCTTGGCGCATTTAAGCATCTGGTATTTTTTGTGCTGCTCTTTAATTAACAGAAGTTACTTTTTGAAGCAGGATGCTGATGTGGAAATGGTTGATGCTGAAACACCAAGAACGACTACCAATCAGAGTGATTTGATGAGAAAACCTGTAAGGCTATATGTTTTTCCCTTTTAGTTTTTAATTTATTCTGAAATGCTTTTTCTAAAGCTCTTTTGTTACTTCTTTGGCAGTCCAAAACTCCTGTTTCTTCTGAGGATGGGCCAAAGAGTCTATTTGTTGGCAACTTACCATTTGAAGTTGAACGAGCTGATGTGTATGTTTCTTGAGCCACCTGTGAATACAAACATTTGTAAGGTAATCTCATGTTTTTATGCCATCAGGGAAAGTTTCTTCCAAGATGTTGGGGAAGTTGTTGATGTTCGTCTTGCTCTGGATGCTGAGCAGAGATTCAGAGGTTTTGGACATGTTGAGTTTGCCACAGGCGAAGCAGCACAGAAAGTGAGGGTTTCTTTTCTTTCTTGCTTTTTCTGGTATATGTTAGTGCATGTCAGTATTTTATGCTTGGGTTTGAAAGTGTCCCTTTGTTTGTCTTTTATACTTCATATCTATGTAGACCTCCTATATAAGTATATTAGACTTTTGCAATTATTGCAAATATGATCACTTATATTACGAATTTGCTAGTTTTACTTTTGTTTTGGTGTAGTGTGCAAATATGCATCGAGAATTATGTTCATTAATAAATTGCTTGTATATTTTTATGTTTCCCAGGCTCTTGAATTGAATGGTCAGAGATTGAATGGCCGGGAACTGAAAATAGATATGGCTCGTGAACGGGGTGATAGAGGTTCATATACTCCATATAGCGGGTATTGCTTTTTACAAGCGCTTTTGGGATATCCTAGTGTATTTTTAAGTTGTTCCTGATAGATTTTTTGTTTGCAGGAAAGACAACTCTTTCAGGAAAGGTGAGAGGAGTCAGCCTAAAAAAATTTATGTTAGGGGCTTTGATAGATCTCTTGGGGAGGATGAGGTGATTGTTTATTTCATATTGTTTTACTTTTTCCTTGATTTCCAAGTTTAGAAGCTTTACTCAATGAATTTTGAAACACTTGTTGCAGATTAGGAGCTCCCTCCAGGAGCATTTTGGAAGCTGCGGAGATATCATGATAATATCTATCCCAACAGATTATGAGTCTGGTGCCATTAAAGGGTTAGTGTATATGTTTTCTTGTTTGCGTCTCTTTGACAGAAAAGAAAATGGAAATGCGTTCCATTCTGTTTTTTATCTTGGACATATGATTTATGACTGGGATTGAAGATGATTTAACACTTCCAAGTTAACATGTATGTAAAGATTTTGGTGAATATAGTGCATGCTGGGATAGCTTTGATAAGACTTTATTCCTACTTTTTATTTTTTAGTGCATTGCATACTTGCATTACATATTGCACCATGTGTCATATGTTGGCACAAGACATTAAATACGTCAGGTGTATGAATTTAGTGATGAGAATGCACCTTAGTGAAGAAAAGAGAGAGTTTCCTTCACTCACTCGTAATTATCCTGTTGTGTGGAATTAAATTTTATGCTCTGCTTTCTTGATACTGATTGATCGTGCTTTACAGCATGGCCTATGTTGAATTCAATGATGCTGATGGTTTCAACAAAGCTTTAGAGCTTAGTGGTAGTCAACTTGGAGATCAGTATCTAACTGTGGAAGAGGCAAAACCAAGGAATGATAACCGTGACAGTTGGAGCAGTGGTCGAGGTGGAGGCCGAGATAGCGGTGGAAGGAGAGGCGGTAGAGATGGCGGTGGCAGATTTGGCAGTAGAGATGGCAGTGGCAGATTTGGCGGCAGAGGTCGTGGAGGTCGTGGTGCTGGTGGAAGAGGACGTGGAACACCTAATAAACCTAGTTTCACTGCAGCTGCGACAGGTAACTATACATTTTTCTACGTTAATCACCAATTGCTAAAGAGAAATGAATGGTACCGAAAGGCAAATTTATTTCCACGTCTAGCTTTGACACATTTAACGGAGGGTAGATCCTTGATTATGTTTGTATCAGGTGGTTTTGATATAAAAATTGCATGTTATGTTTCTATACAATAGCTGAATCAGGTTATGATTAGCATCTTCAGTTGAGGGGATTTATCTTGATTTTCCAAATTGAGGTGGACGGCATGAGCTTAGTAAAAACTTGCACAACTTTTCTAGTCAAATTGACAAGAAGATAATGATTTTGCTTTTGGTGTTCTGATGAAGATTGTGCCAACGAACTCTGTTATGAAATGTTTTGTTGACCTGCTTTGATTTCGGTATTCATTCATCCACATTTGCACCAATGCAATGCAGGTAAGAAGAAAACTTTTAAAGATGATGATGAGTGAAAGCGAAGAAGAAATAATGGAGTAGTATTATTGTTTCTGGTAATATGTATCAATGTATAAGGTTTTGTTTGTATCACCAAATTATTTTTGTGTTGAGGAATTTCTTTAATATCAAGCAACTAATGACCTGTTCCTATCAATTAGTTTCCATATTAAGTAGTGTTCACCTCCAATCTTTCCTTCATTGGCTTCGCGTGATAGGATTTGATTGATTATCCTTTAAAGACAGGGATTAGTTATAATACAAGTATGTGTTAGCTAAACAGAAAAAGGCAAAAAGTGCAGATTTGATATACGACTTCAATGGACCAAAAAGAGTTTTGAAGTTATTATTCATGTGATGTTAATTTAATATTATTTGACTAATTAGAGTATATTAAATTTAAATTAGTGTTTATTAGAGTTGAATTAAGTTAAATTAGGTTATATTAAAAACTAGGCAAAATTAAAAAATAAATTCAAATTTAGTACATAAGTGTCATTGAATTACGGAACATTTTAAAAAAAATTAAATTATTCATTTAGAATTTAACTTGAATATTGAATATTTTGTAAACGTTAGATTTGAATTTATATTTTGTTTAGAATTTTACTATCGAATTTACTATCTTTACTTTTAAAAAAAACATAAGTAATCAAAGTAACTTGAATAAGTTGAGAAATTCATGGCTGAAAATTTTGATTTTATTCAATAACTTATTAAATTATTGGTTTAAGTTTTTTTTTGAATAAGTAATTAATTTATTTTAATCTAAAATAAAATCTTAAAATTTTAATTTTATAGTATGAATTGATATTATGAGTAATAAATAAGCAAATAGATTAAATTTCACTGAAGATTTCTAATTTTGCATTGGAAATATCTATTAAACTATATTTTTCTAAAGGTTGGTTTATTATTACTAATAAGTTGTGATTTAGACAATAACTATTTTTATTTGTTATATTCTTCTCTTAAGGGAATTATCTCTTCTCTTTATGTAGTCCTTTTACTAAATACATATCTGATGTTACCAAATAAAAATTTGTTGATGTTCGGGAGATTACTATTCATTATTTTTGTAAATAGGCTGCTATTGTAGTCTACTCCTTAAATACTAGAAGATGGGATATCAGAAGATGTTGAGTTTGGTCGGGACGTTTATCACAAGTGGAATGCTATAAACTCTTTTTAGGTCAAATAGCAGAGAATATTGAAAGACGTAAAACCTAACTTCTCTCAATACGATTAAGGTTTAAGTACCTCCCGCATGTACTAATCCTGTATGAAAATGTATATATATATTTTTTATAATAATAGTTGTGTGACCCTTTTTATTGCATCTGTAACATGTTATGTACGCACAACATTATTTCTTTACTTCCTCAAGAAATAACCTGGCTCCAGTACGGAAGCGGTTTACAAAAATGATGTAAACAATTGAGATTTTTTTATATAAAATGAAGTATTAATATAAAAGTTTTATTATAAATAAATAATTAATTAAAAATTACAAAATAAATAGTAATAATTATTATTATGTAATAATGAATTAATATATAAGAACTAAAAGAGTCAAAACATATAAACTTTTATCTAATTATAATTTATTCAAGAATCCAGCTGTGGAAAACTTAGAGAGAAACTATAGATAGGATCAAAGTTGCGAATACCGTACTGGACTCGGTAATAGATTGAGTTCTTGTACGGTACTGTACCGGTATCAGTTAATACCGGGTACCGTTTCGGGTAATTTTTTATATTTATGAAATAGTTCTTGAAAATTTTAAATTTTGCAAAATAGTCTACTGATATATTGTACCGTTATATACTGTATTCTTTACAAGTTTACATCAACCATGTTTTCAAAAATCATAATAATAAATAATAATCACAATTAATAATTTAATATGAA
>JAOQMS010000129.1:0-41092 GCA_027563885.1 Erythroxylum longipes | reverse complement strand
AAATCTTCATCATTGAGAGGAGCTTCATCATCATTATCATTCAAATTTAATGCACCAAATGACATGTCAAGGCTTTCTCATCCAAGATTATCTTCAAAGTCATTGATATCAACCAAATTCGATTTTTCAGAAACCCAATCGGCCAAAACATCGATGTTATCAATGAAAATTAGATCATTTGAACTTCTTGTACTATTAAGACTCCTAGTAAACAATAACTTATAATTATTAGAAAATTATAAGAAATTATATCGAAAATAATAATGATAATAAAATATCTTTCCTGATAATTTCCAATAATTTCTATTTCCAACAATCACAAAACATTCATATAACAATTTCTATTTCCAACAATTCCCAACAATTCTCGTTTTTAACAATTACAAAACATTCAGATAACAATTTCCAATTCTAACAATTCTCATTTTCAAAAATCACAAAACATTCATAAAACAATTTCCATTTCTAACAATTCTCAACAATTCCCATTTTCAACAATCACAAAACATTCATATAACAATTTCAATTCCCAACAATTCTCATTTCCAACAATCACAAAACATTCATATAACAATTTCCATTTCCAACAATTCCAAACAATTCTCATTTCTTATAATCACAAAACATTTCCATTTCTAATAATTCCCAACTATTCTCATTTCCAACAATCACAAAACATTCATAAAATAATTTTCATTTCCAACAATTCTCAACAATTCTTATTTCCAACAATCACAAAACATTCATATAACAATTTCCATTTCCAACAATTCCCAACAATTCTCATTTCCAACAATCACAAAACATTCATATAACAATTTCCAATTTCAACAATTCCCAACAATTCTCATTTCTAACAATCACAAAACATTCATTAGTAAATTCATTTTCTAACAATTCTCAACAATTCCTATTTCCAACAATCACAAAACATTCATATAAAAATTCTCATTTCCAACAATTCTCAACAATTCTCATTTCCAACAATCACAAAACATTCATATAACAATTTCCAATTCCCAATAATTCTCATTTTCAACAATCACAAAACATTCATAAAACAATTTCCATTTCCAACAATTCTCAACAATTTCCATTTTCAACAATCACAAAACATTCATATAACAATTTCCATTTCCAACAATTCTCAACAATTCCTATTTCCAACAATCACAAAACATTCATATAACAAATTTCAATTCCAACAATTCACATTTTCAACAATCACAAAAAAGTGGGATATAATGTAATTCTTAGAAAAGTATAAGAAATTATATTGAAATTAGTAATGATAGTAATGATAATAACATATCTTTCCCGAAGCTTTAAATTGTATCGAACAAAAACCAATTTATTCAACCTCTTATGCTCCAAGCAATTCCTTTTTTTGGAGTGAATAAATTCAAACGTGCTCTAGTTTCTTTCACAGTCTGTTGCACTCACACATTGACTTAAAATCCGAATTGCAAACTTTTTCAATTTTGGAACACCATTTTCGAATTGATCCCACCAAGAAACTGTAAGTTATAAGATAACAAAAGTAGCGTTATAAACAAAATAAAGTCATAATTAATTTTCAACAAATAAAAAAGGAAATAACTAATACCTGGAGAAAGTTTTTCTCTTTGTCGAATGGCAATTGGCATTCCAAAATCTCCATAAGACATCTTATAAAACTCCATTTGTGAGCTTAACAAATCTTGCATCGGGTCAATGTTAACAATTGTTGTGATTGTTAAAAGCATTCCTCGATTAACTTCAACTTGCTTATTAAGATTCTGTTTAAAATAAATACTTTTACTTAAAAATGCCCCAGCTGCAAACAATGGAGAAGAAAGTTGTCTTTCCCTTCTCTTATTAATGATTGAAAGATATGGTGTGTCCAAAGAAGGTTTGTGTTTCAGATTAGTCTTGATTGCTTCCGTCGCTCTCTCCAAGGCATCAAAAATATAACTCATTGTTGGCTTTTCTTCACTATCAGCCAACCGAAGCACACCAAAGGCTCACAAACTCGGATAACAATTTGACATTGTGACCAAAATTCTCTATCTTCTAGTATGATATTACAAACCTCCACTCCAACATTAGACCTAGCATGCTGAGATGCAACCTACTTATCATTTGTAAACATTTGTCTTAACTCTTTCTTCAGCAAAACAAAAGACTGAAGTGATAAGAAATTTGTTACAAATCTTGTCACAGCAGGGCGACACAAATTCCTACCATTGGTAAATTCCTTTCTCATGAGATTCAACACCCATGCATGATTATAAATGAATTTTGTTACCTTTTTAGCTTTTTGCATAGTCTCATTAATAACAGGAAAATACCTAGGATCTCCTATATTCTCCAACATTAGGTCAATGTAATGTGTAACACAAGGAGTCCAAAAAATGAATTATATGTATTCTGCAGCATTTTTCCTGTCGCTTTATAAGCGGAATCATCGTTAATAATAAATTGAACAATGTTTTCTAGCGCTACTTTATTCACAACTTCATCAAATATCTCAAATAAGGTCTTAGCATTTCTAATCAGGCCATAGCTATTTGTAGAATAAACCAAAAAGTTAATAATAAGCTCTTGTCTCCTATTTGTCCAACCATCACACATAACTGAACATCCATAAGTACCCCAACTCACGCGTCTTTCAGCCAAATAACTTCTAATTTCATAAACAGAGCAACTCAAAAGTTTACCTCTTAGGTCATCAATCGAAGGACCTTTGTATCCCGGACCATAAGAGGCTATTGCATCCATCATTGGTTGATAATAATAAGACTGAGAAGCATTAAATAACAAACTTGTGTCATACCACCATCTAGCCACTACTATATCAACATTGTGAGCTGCATCTCTTGATTGCATTGCACTAAGAATTGAAGGTTGGGCTTCAGGGGTTGTTCGTGGTGCAAAGAAATTAGTCACCTGCCTTCTTGTCTTCCTCACAACAGATTCAGGTACTTCTTTTGGGGCCTGAGATGAAACACTGCTAGTATTACTACCACCATTACTACTACCACCTTCAACATTTTCATAATTACCACGGAAACTAGAAAACGAACTTCCATTACCAATTTCAAAATCCAACCTTTCCCTTCTGTCTCTCCCATGTTGACATTTATCAAGCAATATTTTCATCTGCCACTTTACATCACGACTTACATTTTTGCAAGGTTTCACCTCTCCTTGAACCTCAGCTAAATGTTTTTTAATCTGGTGATTCCTCCACCTTTCAAATACTTGTTACAAAACAAGCAAATAGTATGGTTCTTCATACCGAAAACTAATGCAACATGAGCCAAAGTTGAATCATTATATCTTCCTGAAGTGGGTTGATTAGCAGTACTTGAATTTCCTTCCATTTATCTATAAAAATAAAAGAATGCATATATCAAAATATATAACACATAATTTCATTACACAATATGCATATCCATCTTATAATATAACTCGTTTTGTATTATTATATTATACACAATTTAATTTCATGGAAGTATGAAACACAATTCACTATATGTCAAAAACTAACAATTCAGTTATTCAACATATATAATTAGTTAAGTCCAGCAATCACAAAACATACATAAACACTTTTCATTTCCGACAATCACAAAACATACATAAACAATTCCCATTTCTAATAACCACAAGATGTTTATATAACAATTTTCATTTCCAACAACTTCCATTTTCAACAATCACAAAACATTCGTTGGTAAATTCATTTCCAACAATTTTCATTTCTAATAATCACAAAAAATTTATTTAACAATTTCTATTTCTAACAATTTCCAACAATTTTCATTTCCAATAATCACAAAACATTCATAAAACAATTTTCATTTCTAACAATTTCCAACAGTTCACATTTCTAACAATCACAAAACATTTTTCCAACAATTCTCATTTCCAACAATCACAAAACATTTATTGGTAAATTCATTTCCAACAATTCTCAGTTCCAATAATCAAACAAAAAGGGAATAACAATTTTCATTTCCAATAATTTCCATTTCCAGCAATCACAAAACATTCATTGGTATTTATTTCCAACAATTTTCATTTCCAATAATCAAAAAAAATCATATAACAATTTCTATTTCTAACAATTTCCAACAATTCTCATTACCAATAATCACAAAACATTAATAAAATAATTTCCATTTCTAACAATTTCCAACAATTCCCATTTCCAATAATCACAATATATTTTCCAACAATTTTCATTTCCAACAATCACAAAACATTCATTGGTAAATTCATTTCTAACAATTCTCATTTACAATAATCACAAAAAATGGGAATAATAATTTTCATTTCCAACAATTTCCATTTTCAATAATCACAAATTATTAATAAAACAATTTCTTATTTTCAACAATCACAAAACATTCATAAAACAATTTCCATTTCCAACAATTTCTATTTCCTACAATTTCCATTTCCAATAATAAAAACATTCATAAAATAATTTCCATTTCCAACAATCACTAAACATTCATAAAGCAATTTCTATTTCTTATACAATTTTTCAATTCATACACATCTATTCATAACATAATAGTCAAGTTGAAGGATATAATAATAATATAAGGATCAACTTGCTTCTTTGAATTTTTTTTCATTATTTAAAGTTTTGAATCTTCTTTTTATTTCTAACAAACCATAATATTATATACATCATTATATATTTCGTTCTTAAATATATAAGTTCCTTTTACAATTTTTAATTGACATTAATAATTCCAAGTATAAAAGATTGGAACCTACAACATGTTCACAATTTCAACAAAAGTAATTCCTTTTGGGATATATTTATTACATCACTACTTTCACACATTAATTATATTTCCAAATAATTCAATTTCAACATATTTTATACTCAATTAATTAATAATAATTACAACTCAATTATTATTAATTTACAATTGCATAATTATATACTCAACAACTTTATTAATGATTCAAGTCTTTTGCAAGTTTACATTCTTAATATTGTATGTTTAAATTTTTAATTTAAGTTGTTTCAACTTTCAACTTTCATCTTACAAACTTTCATTTGGATGATTCAATCAATTCAATTGATCACATATTCATATAATTTAAGGCCATGCATTTCATTCATCTAAAAACTTATCATAAATTATCATAGATGTCTCTTAATTGGATAAACTTAAACCAATCTTTATTTTATAACCACACCAAAAATAAATAAACCAAATAATAATTCATCTCCAATTTTTAATCCAACCACACAAATCACAAAACAAAACCATAAGCATAATGTCTCACTTAATTCAACATTGAATCCAACATTCAATTCAACATTGAATTACACCACCGTAATCATTTCAACATTTCAATTCCAATATTCAGTTTAGAACATCACAAATTCACAACACCACTGTAATTCAATAACATTCACAACTCAAATTTCAATTTCCAACCCGATTCACACGGTCCACAACAGAAATTTCGATTCCCAAATCCAATATCAACCCAAATCACAAAATCAATTGATTCAATTATCAAATCCTAAATGAGGCATTAAGCAGGAAAAAATTACATTGAAATAAAACACACCAAAAATTAATTCACTGTCTTCTACGGTTTCGGTGTTTCGCCTTTAGCTTCAAGTATTGTGTGGTGGTGGACCAATGGTGTGTTGTGTTGCGGACGTGGTGGGGGTGCGATGCTGTGCGAACGTGGTGGGGGTGTGGTGTGGTGGTGATGCGACGATGTGCAGACGTGGCAAAAGAAGAAGACCAACAACGACGATGTGCAGTGCGGTGATGTGGTGGTGAGTGAAGAAGAAGAAGTGAGACGGTGAGTGATTGGTGCGGGTGAGAGTAAGACAGTGAGAGTGAGAGATGAGAAGGTAGAAGAAGTGGTGTGGCGGCCGGCGGCTACGATGAGAAGAAGAAAATGAAGAGATCGTGGGTGTAGGAGTGTGGCGGCTGCGATGGAAGCAAGAAGAAGAAGAACTGAAGAAGGAGAATGAAGAAATGGGTCTGGTTACCTTTTTAGGGTTAGGTTTTCAAAAATTGCAAAATAGTCCTCCAACTTCTAGAATTTACAGTACCCGCTGATATTTGGCTGGTATTTCGAATACCGGCCGGTACCGACCGGTATTCACGGCTGATACCGATGGAACGGATACCGTTTCGTTTACCGGCTGGTACGGAACAGTATCCGTTCCCATAGATAGGATAGCAAACACTCAAAATAGAGATGACAGTGGCAGGCATAGATCCAAGCCTAGCCCGATTGCTGTCGCTCCAATCCCAACTCGAACACAATCCTGACTTGGTCTTTTTTAAAATTTAAAAATGCAAACAAAATATCATTGTTTTGTTTGAAATTGTCATATCTTGGGTTGGGCCGGTATGGATAGCCTGAACCTAAATTTGACCTGAGATTCGACTAATTCAGGCAGGACTCATTAACTTCGGGTCAGATAGGCCCGACCTGGCCGGTCCAATCCAATTGCCTTCTCTAGATAGAACTCAGTCTGCACTCGATTTCTCGGAGCCTTTTTGTCTTTGGATATAATGAGCCAACTTTTCGGCGCCTGCAACTCGCAGATTCTTTTGTAATTGATTTAAAGTTAAAATTCGAAAACCAAATCCTTTGAATTGATGGTATAATTTGTAATCTCTCCCACACTCGTCGACCATGGCTTCGCCGTCTGCGGAGTCTATCCTCCTAGAAGACTTCGGTCAAAAAGTTGACCTAACACGGCGGATCAGGGAAGTTCTCCTGAATTATCCCGAGGGCACGACGGTCCTCAAGGAACTCATCCAGAACGCCGACGACGCCGGCGCCACCGTTGTCAGCCTCTGCCTAGACCGTCGCCTCCACGATTCTAACTCTCTCTTGTCTCCTTCACTCGCTCAGTGGCAAGGGTCCTCTCTCTTGGCTTTCAATGACGCCGTCTTTACGGAGGAGGATTTCGTTAGCATTTCTCGAATCGGCGGCAGTGCCAAACACGGCCAGGCGTGGAAGACCGGCAGGTTCGGCGTCGGTTTCAATTCGGTTTACCATTTAACCGATTTGCCTTCGTTCGTGAGCGGTAACTACGTGGTACTCTTTGATCCTCAAGGCAGCCATCTTCCCAATGTCTCGTCGTCGAATCCTGGCAAGAGAATCGATTACGTTTCCACTTCAGCAATCTCGTTCTACGAGGACCAGTTCTCTCCTTACGTCGCGTTTGGTTGTGATATGAGGACTCCGTTCGCCGGAACTCTGTTCCGGTTTCCTCTGAGAAACGCAACTCAGGCAGCTAAGAGCAAGCTTTCAAGACAGGCCTACTCAGACGACGACATTTTGGCAATGCTTGGTCAGTTGTACCAAGAAGGAGTTCTATCTCTACTGTTTCTCAAAAGCGTGGTCTCTATAGAAATGCATGTGTGGGATGCGGGTGGGCTCAAGCCGAGGAAGCTTTACTCTTGCGGTGTTAATTCCTTGAATGAAGATGTTGTTTGGCACAGACAGGCGCTTTTGAGAATGTCGGGAAGAACGCTGAACTTGGATACTCGGGAGAGTGAGACTGATGCTTACTTGGTGGAATTTGTGAGAGAATCATCGGTTGTTGAGGGTAAAATTGAGAGGAAAATTGATAGATTTTATATAGTGCAAAGTATGGCTCCATCAAACAGTAGAATTGCTTCCTTTGCTGCAACTGCTTGTAAAGAGTATGATATTCACCTACTGCCTTGGGCATCTGTAGCAGCTTGTCTTTCCGATGTAAGTTGATTGCTTGCTTACTATTAGTTTTCATACACTTTTTGTCGTCTTTACTGAATTCATATTTGTATAATAAGTAATGAAATTGATCTCATAACTGTTTTCTTGTTTGGTGTGTCACTTATTGATGTTGGTATCAAATTAACAATTTTAATATCGTATAGTTTTTAAACTGCTCCATTCTGCAACAAAATTTCAATAAGATCGAAATTTGGTCAGCTGCAAACCACTACACTTCTTTATCATTTGGTTAGTTGCAAACCACCATGCTTCTTTACGACAATAAAGTAATTGTTGCATTTCACTTGGCTTTTTCATACCTGAAAGGTTTGATTTTCATGGTTTTATGATACTGGATCACTGCTTTGTTAAGTCCAATGTTGTTAAGCCTTCATGACATTGTGTGGTTTTGGTATGCGTTATATTTTCCCCCAAATTTCTTATGGTTCTTGATTTTAGGTTTTTGTTTTAAATATTGGTTGAGTAAAGGATTCAGTTGAAATTAGTCTTACTTCATCTTCTACAATACATGACCAAGTTTGGAAGGACTAGCATTATGACATTAAGAGGATCTCACGTTGTGTGGAATAATGACTAGGAGCATCAATATTTTTGGCAGTAGATGATACATTGTCATTATCTATTGATGGATGCCAGTTTCTTCATAGGAAAGTTAGTAAATATCTGAATTCTGAAATTTGTGGAAGCAATCATTCAATTTGACTCACATTTATGAATTGATGTTGTTTTTACTATTGGTCATTTGCCCAAATAGGCCAAGTCCAATTATAGATTCATGATTATAGGGTTAACCCACAAAAAGAAATTTATTGCCTATTACTGTTCTACACAACCAAAAGTTAGCAAAATACTCCTGTGCTATTATGGTCCCTGGATTGTAATCGAGTTATGGGACGAATTGGGGAAGAGTTCACCTGCGAGTCGTGTAGCTCGCTATTCTTCTTTGTCTTTCTGCTCTTAGTACCTATGATGAAGCTGTATATGAAGGCTCGTTGAGAGAGAACCTTCCGATCTCTTCTACGCAAATAAAAGGGAAACAATAATTTTCTTCTCATACCCAAATTCTTGTTATGCTTACAAATTTAAAGAAAACTAAGAAACTGAAAAATAACTATCCAAGCTCTACCCATAATAATAGGAATTAGTATCTCACAATGATAGAACTTAACCATAAAAAATAGAAATACTAAAAATTAAAATAGATATAAAAAATGTAAAGAAATCTGAATATTCCAGCATCCGGTAGCATAAGCCTCAAGCCCTCCTTCTTTGATAAACTAACCCCTTGGCAAATTTATTCACTTGTTTGCTCCTAACATCACCCTCTCCATCAAGAAAGTGCTTGTTTGCAAGCACAAATGAAGGGAAGCATTGTTTTTAGGAGGGACAATCCCCCCAAGAAGCCACTGTAGGTGACAGCCCATCCTAATGAACTAAAACTTGAGGTTGGTTCTTAAAAAGTCGAGAGTCCAGAATGGCTAGGGGAGTGGGTTGTATCTCTCTTTGTGTGACAATGGGTAAAGCAGGTTTAATGGGAACAGTGGAACCATGAAATGGTTTGAGGCATGAAACATGGAAAACAGGGTGTAATTTGGATGTAATTGGTAGATCTAATTTATAAGCAACATATCCTATTTGTTTAAGAACCTGAAATGGACCATAAAATCGAGGAGGTAACTTACGGTACCCGATTTTGGCAAGAGATAATTGGCGTTGGGGTTGGAGCTTTAAGAGAACCAAATCACCTACTTGATATTGAACTGCACGATGCTTGGCATCATAGTTGTGTTTCATAATGGCTTGAGCTCGGAGGAGTCGATCACGAAGATCATGCAAGACTACATCCCGATTCTGCAATTCTAAATCAACAGCTTCAATTCTAGATGCTCCAGAACAGTAAGAGAGCATTGTAGGGGGAGGACGCCCATAGACAACTTCAAATGGTGCTGTTCTTAAAGAAGAATGGTAGTTGGTATTGTAGCAATATTCGACCCATGGAAGCCATTGGAACCAACATCGCAGTCGATCACTTGTGAAACTACGAAGGTACATCTCAATTGTGCGATTGACAACTTTAGTTTGCCTATCACTCTGAGGATGATAGGCAGAACTGAAAGCTAATTTTGATCCACTTAATCGAAACAGTTTAGTCCAGAAGGAGCTTGTAAACGTGACATCACGATTACTTACTATAGTCTTCGGCAGTCCATGCAACTTAAACACATTATCAAAGAATAAACGTGCCACTTGAACAACAGTATAAGGATGGGAGAGTGGTAAAAGATGGGAATATTTAGAAAATCTATCCACAACCACAAGTACAACAATTTTACCTTGTGAAGGTGGAAGACCCTCAATGAAGTCCATAGAAATATCAGACTAGATTTGCAATGGAACAGGTAATGGTTGGAGAAGACCAGCAGGCTGTAAATGTTCTGCCTTGTGCCATTGGCAGGTTTGACACTGCTGGACAAAATTCTGGATAATAGATTTTATGCCCTTCGAGTGGAAATCCTTTGTAATGCAATGTAGTGTCTTCTGGTATCCCTCATGATGAGCATTATGGACTTCGGCTAAAATACAAGAAACCAAAGGAGAAGTAGGCAACAAGTGAAATATGTTTTTAAAGAAAATAAACCCATCTCTGTAGTCCCAAGGTCCCACAGCTTCTCCATGTTATATGAGCTGTTGAAAAAAGCCAGACTGTTGTATCTCCTTTCGAATGTTATCAAGGACAGGAGATTGAAGTACAGTGAGGGTGGCAATGGCTCCCTAGTCTTCCAACTGTCTGGATAATGCATCTGCCACTTTATTAGATTTGCTTGCACGATATTCAACTGAAAAATCAAAACCCACGAGTTTGCTTAACCAATGCTGCTGAGGAGAAGTAATGATTCGCTGTTCTAACAGGAACTTGAGACTATAGTGTTCTGTATGAATCAGAAAGTGTTCTCCCCATGAATAAGCTCTCCAATGACGGACTACCTTCACAAGCCCGATAAGTTCTTTCTCGTAGGTTGGAAGACCTTTGTATCTGTTGGCCATGGGTCTGCTGAAGTAGGCCAAAGGTTGACCGTCTTGTTGGAGAATAGCTCCTATACTGGTATCTGAGGCATCACACTCCAAAACAAATACCTTGGTAAAGTCCTATAAAGCTAAGATTAGGGCCTGAGTCATTGCAAATTTCAGCTTTTCAAATGCCGCAATAGCTGCCTCTGTCCAGTGGAAGGCATTTTTGCGTGGTAAGGTTGTCAGTGGATCGGCAATGAGAGCATAATTCTGAATAAACCTGCGGTAGTAGCCAGTGAGTGCCAAAAAGCCACGTAACCCCTTAATTGTAGTAGGTCTTGGCCAATCGATCATAGCTGCAATTTTAGTATGATCAATAGCAACCCCTTCCTTGGAGACTATGCGACTAAGATAGGCCACCTATTGTTGGGCAAACAGACATTTGGATCTCTTAAGTAATAACTGATGTTCCTTGAGCAACTCAAACACAAATTTCAAATGTGATAGATGATCATCCAAAGTAGGATATATTAAAATATCATCAAAAAACACTAAGATAAATTTACATAAATAAGGTTGGAACACTTCGTTCATCAACGCCTGGAATGTACTTGGCGCATTGGTGAGGCCGAATGGCATAACCAGAAATTCAAAGTGTCCGTGATGAGTTCAGAAAGCAGTCTTTTCAATGTCCGCAAGTCGCATCCGAATCTGATGGTAACTTGAAGGTAGGTCCAATTTTGTGAAATAAGTGGCTCCATGTAGTTCCTCTAACAACTCTTCAATGACAGGGATGGGGAATTTGTCTTTCACAGTCTTAGAGTTCAAAGCTCTATAATCCACACAGAGGCGCCAAGTGCTATTTGCTTTTGGAACAAGAAGAACTGGTGAAGAAAAAAGGGGATTGATTTTTACGGATAATACCTTGGTTCAGCATCTCATTGCACTGCCTCTCTATTTCGTCTTTTTGGATGTGGGGATAGCGGTAAGGCTGCACTACTACGGGGCCTGTTCCTAGTTCCAAATTGATGCAATGGTCATAAGCCCAGACTGGAGGCAGATTTTTGGGTTCCTCAAATAAGGGCATGTACTCATCTAAGAATAATTGGAGTTGATTATCCAATGGAATGTTGGACAATTCCATTGCTTGGAGGTGCCCAGTATGAGTAGAACCTTCCAATCCCTGCAATTCCACATTTTTGCCATTTTTTCTAAAAACCATTGTTTTAGACTTAAAATCCCACCAAATCAGTTCTAGAGGTTGCAACCATTTTACCCCTAGAACCGCATCTATCCCTTTCATATTTAAGGTGAATAAATCAACATAACACAAAAGTTTTCCCAACTGAAGTGGAACATCACGACACTGACCTGGGCATAGTATCTTCCTGCCATTAGCGACCGATACTTGTACTTTCCCAACTGATTCAGACGATAACCCCAATCTGCTGACCCATTGAGATTCTAAGAAATTATGAGTACTACCTAAATCGATTAAGACCTCCAAGGGTTGTCCGTCAATCTTCCCCAAAATTCGCATAGTTTGTTCGCTCTTGCTCTGTTTGGTGATAGCATGTAGCGACAGTTGCTGGTCGTCCTCTTCTGTAGGTTCGGGTTCCTCTTTGTCTCCATGAATTGAGTCTTTGACCCCATCTAGCCAAAACAACCGCTTGCACTGATGTCCTCGGGTATAAATCTCGTTGCAGTTGAAACAGAGACCTCTGGATCAGCGATCTTCCATTTCCGCACGAGTGAGGCGCCTGAAAGTTCTTGGGTGTTGGGCTCTTGTAACTCTGGGTGAGCTGGGTTTGGAATGTAAGTTGAGAGTCTTCCTTGGGCCTCCTTTTCGCTCATATGAGCAGGCTAGAATCATGGCCCCAACTAAGTCCCGAGGCCTGTGCAGTTCGACCTCAACTGCAATGTACTCTTGAAGCCCGCTGATAAAATCTCAACCTCCTATTCGGCAGTGAGCAGTCCAACTGCTCAAATTGACGCTGATAGTCTTCCACAGTCAGAGCTCACCCAGTCGGTTACCCTGAATGGTGGGTTTGAATCGCAGATGGCACTGATGTTTAAAGTCTTCCCACGAGATTCATGGGCGATCTTGATCCAATTTGAGGAACCAAACTTGTGAATTGGCATCTAGATGGTATGAAGCAATCTCAACTTTCTCCTATTTAGGTATCCGTTGGTGGCGGAAGTAGTGGTCACATTTGCTCAACCATGCCAATGGGTTGACCTTGTCGTCAAAAATGGGGAATTCCAGCCTAGCAGTCCTTGGCGTATCCGGTTGTCTAGTCCCACTGTTTTCCGAAGGACCGAGTTGACAATGCCGGCATCACCTTGTTGTCCTTCGACTCGGGTGGCAGCCAAATCCCTAGAAAGTTCTTCGAGGCGAGTCGACAACTGTTCTTGTTCAGCCCTATCACATTGCCGATCCTCTTGGTAGGTCTTCATAAACAACTCAAAAGTGTTTATGTAGGTTGTTGGATGACTCACCCATAACTCTTGGCTCTTATACCAATTTTTTATGGTCCCTGGATTGTAATCGAGTTATGGGACGAATTGGGGAAGAGTTCACCTGCGAGATGTGTAGCTCGCTATTCTTCTTTTTCTTTCTGCCCTTAGCACCTATGATGAAGTTGTATATGAAGGCTTGTTGAGAGAGAACCTTCCGATCTCTGATACACAAATAAAAGGGAAACAATAATTTTCTTCTCATATGCAAATTCTTGTTCTGCTTACAAATTTAAAGAAAACTAAGAAACTAAAAAATAACTATCCGAGCTCTATCCATAATAATAGGAATCAGTATCCCACAATGATAGCAATACTAACAAACTTAACCATAAACATAGAAATACTAAAAATTAAAACAGATACAAAAAATGTAATGAAATCTGAATATTCCAGCATCTGGCAGCATAAGCCTCAAGCCCTCCTCCTTTGATAAACTAACCCCTTGGCAAATTTATTCACTTGTTTGCTCCTAACATGTGCTTAATGTAAAGAGAATGTTGCCCTTCTCTTGTGCAAAAATAACATAAGATGAAAACTTTCCAAGTTTCTGTTTCTTAAGTTAGTTTTGTACTTTACAGTTTTGCATTTTAATTGACCGCATCATATTTTACTTTCTCAATTTCTTAGTTTGTAATTCTGTATCATATGTTCTTGTGAAGGTTTTTCTTTGTAGGAGTACGATTTGTTGTTGTCACATTTTTTTTAATCGATATGATTTGCTGTGGTCACATTTTTTTTAATCAAATTATCTTTTAACTCATTTCAACATTATATTGTGTTAGACTGTTAACTTTTAACAGTTAACTAAAATGAATATCTTACTGATTTGCGACACTGACATTTTATTATTGAATTAGTTCTCAGGAAATTTATCTTTCTAAATTTAAATTGGTTTTTACATTCTAATAGACATCCATGTTGTTTGATGTGCCTATATCCAGGTTGAGATGAAGGCTTATACTTTGTTTATCTGTTTGTTTAGTTTCTTCCTTGTCTGCTTTAGATAAATAAATCCGGTGTCTGTTCCAACGTATTGTCAGCAGAATGATGATCTGAAGCTTGGACAAGCATTTTGCTTTCTTCCTTTACCTGTAAGAACTGGATTGAATGTGCAAATTAATGGATACTTTGAGGTTTCATCCAATCGTCGAGGTATTTGGTATGGAGCTGACATGGACAGGAGTGGTAAAATTCGTTCCATCTGGAATAGGCTTCTTTTGGAAGATGTTGTTGCTTCCAACTTCAGATATTTGCTTCTTGGTTTGCAAGGGTTGGTAGGAGCAACAGGTTCTTATTACACTTTATTCCCAAGTGGATCTTTTGAAGATCCATGGAGCATTTTAGTGGAGAATATTTACAAAATTGTTTGTGATGCACCTGTATTGCATTCGGAGCTTGAGGGAGGTAAATGGGTGGCACCAGTCCAGGCCTTCCTTCATGATGAGGAGTTCAACAGAAGCAAGGAACTTAGCGAGGCATTACTACAGCTAGGGATGCCTATTGTTCACTTGCCCAATAGCTTGCTTAATATGTTTTTGAAATATGCTTCAGGTTTTCAGAAGAGAGTGGTAACTCCTGATACAGTACGTCACTTTCTTAGGGACTGCAAATCTGTTATGACATTGAGTAAATCTTACAAGCTGGTGTTATTGGAATACTGTCTTGAAGACTTGATTGATTCTGACGTTGGTGCATATTTAAACAACCTGCCTTTGCTTCCTCTTGCAAACGGTGATTTTGGTTCATTATCTGAAGCCTCAAAGGGGGTTTCTTATTTCATTTGCAATGACTTAGAGTACATGCTGCTTGAACAAATATCTAATAGGATAGTTGATCGTGATATCCCCATTAATATACTAGAGAGACTTTGTGCTGTCGCAGAATCATCAAGAGCAAATATTATGGTGTTTAGTATTGAGTACTTCATTAAGTTATTCCCTAGATTTGTTCCCACTGACTGGAGACATAAAACCAAGGTTTTGTATAACCCAGATTCTTGTCATAATCATCCAACTTTCTCATGGTTTGTTCTATTCTGGCAATATCTTCGATGCCATTGTGAAAAGCTATCTGCATTTGGTGATTGGCCTATTTTACCTTCTACATCGGGCCATCTGTACAGACCTTCTAGACAGTCCAAACTGATCAATGCCCATAAACTTCCTGTTTCAATCCAAGAGACACTCTCTAAGATTGGATGCAAAATGCTCGATCCCACTTATGGAGTTGACCATTCAGATTTGGCCCTTTATGTCTCTGATGCTAATTACGCAGGTGTTCTGGAGTCAATTTTGGATGTCTTGTCATCCAATGGTGGTAAAATGCAACCTTTGTTTGAGAATTTGAAAGTTGAAGAGAAGGACGAACTTCGAACATTTCTTCTTGATCCAAGATGGTACATGGGGGATTGTGTTGATGGTTCTAAGATAGGAATCTGCAAACTGCTACCCATTTTTAAGGTTTATGGTGGGGGATCTGTTCAAGGTATTAATTTTTCTGATCTGGAGAATCCTGAGAAGTATTTACCACCTTTAGATGTTCCTGAAAATCTTCTTGGTTGTCGATTTGTCTTGAGCTCTTCAAATAATGAAGAACATTTATTGTTGAGATTTTATGGAATTGAGAGAATGGGGAGGGGACGTTTCTACAAGGAGCATGTGTTTAATAATATTAACGAGTTGCAACCTGAAGTTCGTAATGGCATTATGCTTTCTGTTTTGCGGAATTTGCCACAATTATCTATTGAAGATACATCTTTCAGGAGCTGTTTGAGAAACTTGGAATTTGTGCCAACCTTAAGTGGTGATTTAAAGTGTCCTGAAGTACTGTATGATCCTCGCGATGAAGAATTATGTGCTTTGTTAGATGACTCAGAGAGCTTCCCGTTTGGTGCTTTCCAAGAACCGGACATTTTGGACATGTTACTTGGGTTAGGCCTTAAAACATCTGTTTCTCCAGAGACAATCATAGAAAGTGCTCGGCAAATAGAAAGATTAATGCGTGATGATCAACACAAAGCCCATTCTAGAGGTCAAGTGCTTCTTTCCTACTTAGAGGTAAATGCAATGAAGTGGTCACGAGACCAGTTAAATGACAATCAAGGAACTGTGAACAGAATTTTTTCACGTGCTACAACTGCTTTGAGGCCTCGTAACTTGAAATCTGATGTTGAAAAATTTTGGAATGATATGCGGATGATATGCTGGTGCCCGGTACTGGTTTCTGCCCCATTTCAAACTATTCCATGGCCCACTGTGTCTTCCACAGTTGCTCCTCCTAAGCTTGTAAGACTACAAACAGATTTGTGGCTTGTTTCTGCTAGCATGCGAATACTTGATGGGGACTGTGTTTCTACTACATTATCATATAATCTTGGATGGTTATCTCCTCCTGGAGGAAGTGTCATTGCGGCTCAATTACTTGAACTTGGAAAAAACAATGAGATTGTCTATGATCAGATATTGCGACAGGAATTAGCCTTGGCAATGCCAAGAATATACTCAATTATGGCAAGTCTTGTTGGTTCAGATGAGATGGACATTGTACAGGCTGTTCTTGAGGGGTCTCGTTGGATTTGGGTGGGAGATGGATTTGCTACGGTGGATGAGGTTGTTCTTAATGGTCCTTTGCATTTGGCTCCTTATGTACGTGTTATACCCATAGATCTTGCAGTTTTTAAAGACTTATTCTTGGAGCTTGGTGTTCGAGAATATTTTAAACTGACTGATTATGTTGATATATTGGGTCGAATGGCTTCTAGAAAAGGTTCATCTCCTCTGGATGCTCAGGAAATTAGGGCAGCCATACTCATTGTTCAGCATTTGGCTGAAGCTCCGCTTCAAGAACAACAGGTCAAGGTCTATCTACCAGATGTTTCAGGAAGACTTTTCCTTTCTAGTGATTTAGTTTATAATGATGCTCCATGGTTACTTGGCTCAGATGACCCTGATTGCTTATTTGCTAGTGCGTCTACCAGTGTGGCCTTGAATGCAAAGAAAGCAGTTCAGAAGTTTGTCCATGGGAATATTTCTAACGAAGTTGCTGAAAAGCTTGGCGTCTGCTCACTTCGTAGAATGTTGCTTGCTGAGAGTGCTGATTCCATGAATTTGAGTCTTTCTGGTGCTGCTGAAGCATTTGGGCAGCATGAAGCTTTGACCACTAGACTTAAACATATACTTGAGATGTATGCAGATGGACCAGGAATTCTTTTTGAGCTTGTTCAAAATGCAGAGGATGCTGGAGCTACAGAGGTGACTTTTCTTTTAGATAATACTCAATATGGGACTTCTTCTGTTCTCTCACCTGAAATGGCAGATTGGCAAGGGGCTGCTTTATATTGTTTCAATGACTCTGTCTTCAGTCCACAGGATCTTTATGCAATCTCACGTATTGGTCAAGAAAGCAAGCTAGAAAAACCTTTTGCAATCGGAAGATTCGGGCTTGGATTTAATTGTGTATATCATTTTACTGACCTTCCTATGTTCGTTTCTGGGGAAAATATTGTTATGTTTGATCCTCATGCATGTAATTTGCCTGGCATCTCCCCTTCTCACCCTGGCTTACGGATAAAGTATGTGGGTAGGAAAATTTTGGAACAATTTCCTGATCAGTTTTCCCCATTCTTACACTTTGGCTGTGACATGCAACACCCATTTGAGGGTACACTTTTTCGTTTTCCCCTCAGAAGCTCTGCTGTTGCTCAGCGTAGTCAGATTAAGAAACAAGGATATGCACGTGAAGATGTTTTGTCTCTGTTTACATCCTTTTCTGGGGTGGTCTGTGACACTTTGCTTTTCCTCCGGAATGTGAAACGCATTTCCATTTTTTTGAAGGAAGGAAACAGTAGTAACATGCAGCTTCTACATCATGTTCAACGAAATTCCATTATTGAGCCAGAAATGGAATCCAGCTCACTGAATGACATGTTTAACATTTTCAATGGAAGTCGATTTAGTGGACTGGATAAAGATCAATTGCTGAAAAAATTGAGCAAATCCGTAGATAGAGATTTGCCCCATAAATGTCAGAATGTTGTTGTGACTGAGCAAAGTTTGTCCACCCATATCTCACACTTTTGGATCACAGTTGAATGTTTAGGTGGTGGACAAACCAACTACAGCCGTGATGTTGCTAACGACAAGTTGCATAAATCGATTCCATGGGCATGCGTTGCTGCACATATTCACTCTGCTAAGGGTAATGGGAATTTGAGTGATAACTTGAACTTGGATGGCTCTGTTACCACTTACACGGGCCAAGATTCCACAGTTTCCATTCATAGCATGGAGAGTTTTGAGGGTCGTGCGTTCTGTTTTTTACCACTTCCAATCAATACTGGCCTCCCAGCACACATCAATGCATATTTTGAACTTTCTTCTAACCGAAGAGACATCTGGTTTGGGAACGACATGGCTGGTGTTGGTAAGTTACGATCTGACTGGAATGTTTTCATCCTTGAGGAAATAGTTGCCCCTGCTTATGGTTGGTTGCTTGAGAAGATTGCATTGGAGATTGGCCCGTGTGATTTGTTTTTCTCATATTGGCCAACAGCCACTGGATTAGAACCCTGGGCATCAGTAGTACGAAAGCTATATAGGTGTATTGCTGAGTTTGGTCTTCGAGTCTTGTACACAAAAGCTAGAGGGGGCCAATGGATTACTGCCAAGCAAGCACTTTTCCCAGATTTTGCATTCCATAAGGCTCATGAGCTTGTAGAAGCATTATCAGATGCTGGTCTACCTATTCTCTGTATTTCAAAGCCACTTGTTGAACAATTTATGGAGGCTAGCCCCATGCTGAATTTTGTCTCGCCTCAATTGTTGCGGACAATATTGATTCGACGAAAACGTGGATTTAAGGATAGAAAAGCTATAATTGTTGCCCTTGAATATTGCCTACTTGATTTGGAAGCCCCTACTCAGCTTGATGGTCTATATGGCTTATCACTGTTACCCCTTGCAGATGGTTCGTTTGCGTCAATTGAAAGGCATGGGACAGGTGAAAGAATTTATGTTGCTAGGGCTGAAGAATATGACCTTCTCAAAGATTCAGTTCCACATCAACTTGTGGATCAGGGAATTCCCGAAGTTGTTCATGGAAAGCTATGTGATATAGCTAAGAGTGGGAAGTCAAATATTTGTTTTATCTCTTGCTCTTTGCTTGAGAAGCTTTTGGTGAAATTGCTCCCAGCAGAGTGGCAATTTTCCAAAAAGGTCACTTGGTTTCCTGGTAATGATGGCCAACCAAGCTTAGACTGGATAAGATTGCTTTGGAGCTATCTAAACATGTATTGTGATGATCTCTCAGTATTTTCGAAGTGGCCGATATTACCAGTTGGAGAGCATTATCTCGTCCAGTTGGTTCCAAATTCATTTGTAATTAAGGAGGGTGGATGGAGTGAGAACATGTCTTCTTTGTTGCTTAAAATAGGATGTGTGTTCCTGAGAAAGGACTTCCCTATAGAACATCCACAGCTAGAAAAATTTGTGCAATCTCCAACAGCAGCAGGTATATTAAATGCATGCATAGCAATTGCTGGTAAGCTAGAAAGCATTGAGGCGGTTTTTACTGGTGCCTCTGAAGGAGAGCTGCATGAACTGCGAAATTTTGTTCTTCAGACCAAGTGGTTCATTGAAGAAAAGATAGATGCTGAACATATCGACATCATAAAGCACCTTCCTGTGTTTGAGTCTTATGCAAGCAGAAAATTGGTTAGTCTGAGAAACCCTACTAAATGGCTTAAGCCAAATGGCATTAGGGAGGATCTCTTGGGTAATGACTTTGTTCGCGTTGAATCAGAAAGAGAGGGAGTTATTTTGAGAAGGTACTTAGAAATTAAAGAGCCATCGAAGGTGGAATTTTACAAAGTTTATGTGCTCAACCGTATGTCTGAATTTGTTTCAAATCAGGGTGCTCTCTCAGCCATCTTACATGATTTAAGACACTTGATTGAGGATGATATTTCCATCAAATCTGTACTTTCCACTACTCCTTTTGTTTTGGCAGAGGATGGATCCTGGCAACAACCTTCTAGGTACTTTTCCTATATTTTCGAAAAATATTTATTTTTATTTCCCCAGTTGAGTGTAGCTGTTAGTGGAAGTTTTGAAATGTTCCTGTTGGGTTTCTATATGCTCAATTTATCCTTTCATGCATGCTGTAGTTGTTTCTGCCTTTTATCAGTGTTTGAGTAAGCCTTCTAGCAATATATGAGATATGAGTTGTTACTACCATAAGTATAACATTTATGTTACTTCTCCTTTTTCTTTTTTCTGTAAAACAGGATTTGGGCTAATTCTAATATCAATAAGGATGGTCAAAATAATCAGATCAATGATAAACTCTTAGCAGCTTTCCCTTATATATACAAATGCATTGTAGATATAGACTACTTTCTCACCAGCAGTGGTGCTAGAGTACCATCTTGAGTGCTGTTTCCATTTGGTGTGACTTAGCTGTGGCTCCTCCGCCATGTAGTGATCGTGGTCTTATCTTTGCCATAGTCTGGAGCCTCCATCTTTTTATGCCTGTCCACTTTATTGCATTCATAAATATAATTCAATTCAAAGGTAAACTCTAGAGTAGGTATTCCAACCTATTCCCCATGATGTTGAATTGAGGTTCTAATTATTTATTTTCATTCTTTTTTCAAAATCCACATAAAATACTCCTCCTTTGGAAGTTCGCATAGAAAATGTTACTAATGTGTGACCTCTTTACACTATGAGTGACTAAGGCTACTATTATGTTGCAACCTTGCGGCCATATAGATAGAAAAGACCAGTACAACAAAACCATTATAGCATTGATACCATAAAAGATCTATTAATTGAAGAGGCATTAATCAATAAACTTATATTTTATTAACTTATACTGTATATAAAATTCTGCAAACATACATTTAATCAATTGATTTATTGTTTTTTTTCCCAATCTAATCAATTGGACATGAACTTAATGTAATGTATACTATTTATTAAATTAGCCAAAAAATTTCATTGTAATTGCACTAATTTAATTAATGTATTTAATGAATTAGGTTAAAATTAATCTTTGCATAATTAAACACAAAGTTTCCGACAATACGTCATAATTTTATTGTAATTCAAGAATTTAACTTAAAAACTTCCAGATTAAATAAAAAAATTAGAGATAATATCTAACGAAATTTATTTTTTTTAAAAAGGCTTAAATTAGATTCATGTTTTAGAAAATATCAGTAAATTATCCATGTATTTATTAATTTTAGTACAATTATCCATGTATTTATTAATTTTAGTAAACTATTAACATATGATATGAATGACGCAACACAGTTATATAAGGGTTTTGTTAGAAAAATATTATCAGCAACTCAGTTATATGAGGGTTTTGTTAGAAAAATATTATCTTATCAATTTATCCTATTAATCCGAGTAATGATTAAAAAAAAAATTGTATAACAAAGGTTATTGTTTTATTGATTGTTAATTTATAGAGATTTTATTGGATTTTCATTTGACTTTCAATTTTTTGTTGCCATTGTAATTAAAATGCAGTATTTTATCTGTCAGTTTAATTCTAAATAATTTCTTTTCTTTTATAGTTTCTTTGGCCCCTAAGTACTTATTTATCACTTTCCCAAAACCATCTTGTGGGATACTGTAAAGCAATTTGTATTCTTAGAACAATTTTTGATTCATTCCTGGGTTAAATTTACCGACATAAACTATTGGATTGCTTGGTTTGTTGATATGATTAAAGAACTTTTATGAGTTTTGAATCGGAGGTCTTGAGTTCAAGCTACACTGCCCTTGTTTATTGAGACTTGTCACATTCCATGAGAGGAGCGTATTAGAATAATTTTGGGTCGAATGATTTCTTGACACATGATTTCTTTTTTATGTCCAAGTAAAATTTGTAGGGCTATCTGTTTTAGATTTTGGTAGGGATGAGGGTATGGCTTCTGTGAACTGTACATAAATTAAAGTTATATTTTGTCAGTGATTTTGTATCAGAAATAGGATTTTTACTTGATTATTTTACCATTCTTGATTAAATCACCATACACTGAATAAAATGGCTCTGATATTGTAAAGAACAACGAGAAATCCTGTTTCTATTGAAGCTTGAAATTTGTGGCTTCTGCTAGGAAACATTGGTTTTGTTTCTGTTTTTATTGCATCGTGTCATTCTCAAAGAGTTTAGGTGCTATCTGGAAGCCCATGATATGTGTCACAAAAATGTGAACTCAAACTTGAGGGTGTAATTTATCATTAAGGAGGCTATATGAGATAGAGCATATATAACCATCAAATGTATATACACTATCCACTTACAAAACCTTTCTTAAAACGTGATTTCCTTGTTATAATGTTTTTGGCAGGCTTTATGATCCTCGACATCCTGAGCTAAGAAAGGTACTCCACAGAGAAGCCTTTTTCCCTTCTGCTAAATTCTCAGATCCTGACTCTTTGGAAGTTCTCGTTAGACTTGGACTTAAAACAACTTTGGGTTTTGCTGGTTTTCTTGATTGTGCAAAATCGGTGTCAATGTTATATGAATCTGGAGATCCAGAAGCAGTGAATTATGGAAGGAAGTTATTTGCCTGTCTAGCGGGTCTTGCACGCAAACTTGTGATTGAGAACGCTGAGAAGGGAGAAGGCAACTGCATTGAGATACAAAATAGACTGTTTTATGACAGTAGTGCTGTTGCAAATGGTGGTCCTGAATCTTCTGAGCTAGATAACAATCTCTGTAAAGATTTGGACATTGACAAATTGTTGGACAACTTGATTGATGATAAACCAGAAGAAGAATTTTGGACTGAGGTCAAGGCCATAGCTTGGTGCCCAGTTTTGCCTAATTCTCCTTTTGAAGGATTGCCATGGTTGAAATCTAGTAACCAAGTATCACCTCCAAACATTGTGAGGCCTAAATCACAGATGTGGTTGGTTTCGGGTTCAATGAATATACTAGATAGTGAATGTGACTCCTTGTATCTTCAACATAAACTTGGTTGGATGGACCGTCCAAAGGTTGATACTCTATCGATGCAATTGATTGAGTTTTCCAAGTCCTATGGTCAGTTTAAGCTACAATCCTCAATCAACCCATGTTTTCATGCTGCACTACAGGAGGGAATTCCTTTACTTTATTCTAAACTGCAAGAATATATTGGTACTGATGATTTCATGCGGCTAAAATCAAATCTAGATGGTGTTTCCTGGGTTTGGATTGGTGACGATTTTGTATCCTCTAATGTGCTTGCGTTTGATTCCCCTGCAAAATACACACCTTATTTGTATGTTGTCCCTTCTGAATTATCAGATTTCAGAGAATTGCTTTTGGAATTAGGTGTGAGGCTTAGCTTTGATACCTGGGATTACTTTCATGTTTTGCAGCGTCTGCAAAATGATGTCAAAGGGGCTGCATTATCTCTAGACCAGTTAAGTTTTGTTCATTGTGTCGTTGAAGCTATTGCAGACTGTTGCCTTGACAAACCATTGTTTGAGGCTTCTAGTACACCATTATTACTACCAGATTCTTCTGGTGTACTGATGTCTGCTGCTGACCTTGTTTATGATGATGCGCCATGGATACAAAACAAAACTCTGGTTGGGAAACATTTCGTGCATCCAAGTATCAGCAATGATTTGGCAAATAAGTTGGGCTTGAAATCACTTCGCTGCCTCTCTTTGGTGGATGAAGATACAACTAAAGATCTTCCATGCATGGGCTTTGCTAAACTGTCTGAACTTCTGTCATCACATGGAGATGACTTTTTGTTGTTTGACCTTCTTGAGTTAGCAGATTGCTGCAAAGCTAAGAAGCTACACGTAATCTTTGACAGAAGGGATCATCCCTCCCAATCTTTACTGCAGCACAACCTGGGTAAGTTCAGATAATGTTATTAACTCGTTACATTAATGGTCTTATGAACTGTTATGCTGAATGCAAATCTTGACTTGATGTTGTTGCCATTTATTTCCTATTTTCAACATCCATTTCAGCGTTATGGTCCTTTTGGTTTTGAGAATTAGAAGATCAATCTGTGACTGATATAGTTTCAAAGCTTGCACAAAATCTTTACCCATTTTGAGGATTTTGGGTTGTCTTTATGCTTTATAGTCCTTATATTTCAGAAATGTTGTTCAGTCTTCTCCAATATATTGTCTTTTCCTAATTTACTTCATTGTTTTCATCTGTCCAGCCTGTCTGCTACCTAAAAATGACATTAATGATCAGCAGATTATTCTAAGTTTTGCATTTATAAATATTTGTAAGTTGGAGAATCAAGCTAAACTTTAGTTTTCTAAATATTCCATCTAGGTGAATTTCAAGGGCCAGCATTAGTCGCTATTCTGGAAGGTGTTACCTTAAGTAGGGAAGAATTGGGCAGCCTTCAGCTTCTCCCTCCGTGGCGACTTCGGGGAGATACTCTCAGTTATGGTTTGGGACTCCTCAGCTGCTTCTCTGTATCAGATCTCATGTCAGTTGTTTCTGGTGGTTACTTTTACATGTTCGACCCTCATGGTCTTGCACTTAGTGCGCCTTCGAGTTGTACACCTTCAGCAAAAGTCTTCTCTTTGATAGGTAATTTAATCAGTCATCGAATCCGACTATTGCTTTCACTTCATGTGCAATATTGCACTTCTATCTTTTTGTTATTTTGGGTGCTTTTGATAATGAAATAAAGTTTAATCTAAACAATCCAAAGTACAACATTCAAGTCTTGATAATGAGCTTTCTCTGTTTTTGGTTACTAGTAAAAGCTTCCTGGTACAAAGTAATGGCCTTTTGAGTTGTTAAAGGACTTAACTTACCAACTTGTTCAGTTATGTTTTGGTTAAGATACCAATGCCTAATAAAACTTTTGCCCGATGACTCCAGTTTGCACCTTTTGGGTGTATTGGCTTAAGGCTAGTGATTATATGGTGGTTTTTGATTGTCTGAGTGGTACTTTCTGTGGAAAAGTCAAGGAGAGTATTGAATCCTGTAAGATCTATTGAAGTTCCGTATGTCAGATCTCTTAGAAAATGGCGGTTCATTGAATGTTATCAGGTGTAGGACAAATCATGAAGAATGGAGATAGGACAATAATAGAGGGATAAGGAGGAATTGGAAAAAAAAGCACGAGAGTAAGGTCGGGCAAGAAGAAAGCAATTGAGTAGAAGGAGAACAAAGAATCTTAGGAGATAATAAATAAGCACAATGTAACATCTAACAGATGTTTGATGATTGAATCACACTGGATAATACTACATCAACATCAGAGTATGGACTAGCATGATTATAACTTTGATCATTTTGTTAATGAAAACTTAAGATGTTGGAGTCTGTGTGATTCTTACCAGATAGGATTAAGACATAAATTTTGGTGTTTTGAGTTCTTGCTTCCTCCACTGGGTGCCAATTTCCTGGTTTACAAGCATACACGCTTTAACTAAAGGAGTTGTGGCTGAAGAAGGTTGAGGCTTTACTGACTGCAGCAGACACTTTTTGTTGTCTGTTGCAAGTAAGGGGTGAAGAGAAGGTAAGATGGAGAGATCATGATCAACTGGAGCCTCTTTGGTGCTGGATGTTAGTGGAAATCGTTTCTAGATGGATGTGAAGAAAGAGAAGTATTCAGTTTTTCACTTTCCCCTGGAGAAAAGAAGTTGGGGTTGGAGGGAGAGTTTGGACAGGAATCAGTTTGGTGATTCATTTTTGTCAAGTTGTGATGTTGATCTACTTGGCACTCTTTTTTTTCTCCCATGGAATATGGTGCATTTGCACAGAATTGTAGGAGTTGCTGAAAAAGGGAAGATATCTCTGCTGGTTCTCATACAGAAGTTGGGCCTAAGAAGGTTTGGTCCCATTTCTAGTGATTTTTAGGTTACAAGGAGGATTCAAGTCCATTGCTTTGAGAATGTAGATAACATATGTAAGAAAGTTTATACACATTATATATAGTGTTTCTGCTTGGGAAAGTCCTATATGATTCTAGATGTTTGAATATTGTTCATATTCCAAGCTTGCACAGGTTCATTGTGTATGACCCCTTATATGTTGCTTCTTTTGACTTCAGCGAACACTGTGTGTTTGCTGGACATTTGTCTCTTTAGTTGGTTGTTATTTCATCATTCCTCATGCCTCTTGGATTTTCTACAGAAGTTTGAGCACTTTCCTGAGCACTTTTATCTTTCCCTTATCTTTAATCAATTCAAAAATTGCTGATTGATTGCTGCTGTTTGCTTGATATTCCGACTTTTTGGTCAAGGACAATTTCTGTGGAAGTTTGCCTTCTATCTTCAATTGCTTGCTGTAGGTTGTTGATGGACATTCTGACTTTGAGAACAATATCTGCGCTTTGTGATCATATTATCTGGTCTTAAAGTTGGAATTCCATTTTGCCTTTTTTTATTTTTAAAACTTTTGACGCTTTGTTGTATTTTTTGGAATATAAATCGGAGAATATAAGAGTGTTAATGTGTTAGACCTCCAGTCGCCAAGGTTTATTCTAGAAGGGTAAAAGAAAGGATAACTGAGTAAAGTTACCACTTTCTGTTATAGGCAGGGGGGCTGATGGGTATTACGTGCATGTGTGAGGGGAGAGAATAGGTGAGTTGGTTGCATGGCTGACGTGGGAAGGGGGCTGTTATAAATGATGTACTGATTGGGTGGGGAATATTATGCAATTTCTAAGTTCATTCTAGTGAGCCTAAGGCTAGGAGAGAGCGGCACTCTCGAAATTGCCAGCAACTCACACTGTAACTGGGTAGAGTTGAGTTACCTATTAGTAAAATTCAGTGAACAAACTCTCCATTACTGAGAGTTCTATCATAATGCTCCACTTTCTCTGTTCTTTGGAATATAAATCGGAGAATATAATAGTGGTAATGATCCACTTGCTCAATCCCCATCCCACGCAAGTGAAGATTTGAAATCCGTGACTTCTTGGTTTTGGGAGGGAGTGTTAATACTTCTTTTTTCCATTATGCTACTCCTCAATGTCAATTTTTGGTCTTCGTTTGGTGTTAATACTTCTTTTTTCCAAATTATATGATGTTTAATGGAAGGCTGATTGCTCATTTCTTGTTGTGCTTCTAGGTAGTAACTTGGTTGAGCAGTTTCCTGATCAGTTTAGGCCAATGCTGATCGATCAAGATATGCCATGGTCATCAGTAGACTCAACTGTGATCCGCATGCCTTTATCATCTGAATGCCTTAAGGATGGACTTGAGATGGCATTAAAGAGAGTGAACCAAATCTATGAAAGATTTATGGAACATGCTTCAAGAGCTCTTATTTTCTTAAAGTCAGTTTTACAGGTACTTCTTGTTAGTCTAGCTAGTTATGTGGTCTCTTCTTGTTAGTCTAGCTAGTTACGTGGTCTCATGATTAGAATTATAGTTGTAAACATTCTTTTCTTGTTGACTTCTCCAAAATTATACTACTGATGCATAGAGGAGACACTTCTTTTACTCCCCTGAACTTGGGTCTCTTTGTGATGCACTGTTATATGAGAAGATGAAATTACTGAAACTTTACACAAACTGTACATATAAGAACATGTCATGTATACAGGTGTCTCTGTCAACATGGAATGAAGGAATGGCACAGCCACACCAGGACTGTTCAGTTTTTATTGATTCTTCAAGTGCTAGAATGAGAAATCCATTTTCAGAAAAGAATTGGAGAAAGTTTCAACTATCAAGGTTATTTAGTAGCTCAAATGCTGCAACTAAGTTTCATATGATCGATGTGAACTTGTACCAAGGATCCACAAAAGTTGTTGACCGATGGCTGCTTGTACTTAGCCTTGGTTCTGGGCAAACAAGAAATATGGCTCTTGATAGGTATGCTTTGTGGAAAATCTTTGAATTGAATGGTCTCATATGCCAATATCTTTGGGAAGTTGAAATGCTTAATCTCAGACAGTTCTGATAGTATCTTAAACTGAGTTCTTGTTGGAGTTATATAGAGGAAAGAAAATGTGTATTTGTGCAGAAATCATCATACTTGATGAAGTTGTGAATAGTTAGTATATGATCTGTTCATTCATGGGCTCACCTAACAACATAAAGTTTTGGGTTTAATAGTTTTCTGGCATAGCTAACAGCCTTTCTGACGTTCCAAACCACAAATTTGTTATATGTTCCATTCCTAAGCCCTGCCCAATTGCTTATGCTTTCCAATTGAATGTTTTCTTGAAAGAAAATTCTCTCTTCTCAATCCGAAGGTTTGAAGTAACAAAGTTGAGATTAAGAGTCAGGTTTCTAAATTTGGGGGAAATTGCAACCAGAGCATATTGCTTAAATTTGTCATTCATCTTTGTTTGAAAGTTTGCTCCTTTCTCAAAATTATGTTTCTCATAGCATCTGTCATTCATAATTGGTAATTTACAACTAAACCCTTGCAGATTGATATGCTTCTATTTTTAAATTAATTTTGATTGGAATGAGAGAACTTTTTTTTAAATGTTAATTTTCATATTTGAAAATTTCTTTTCACCCTTTATATAGCTTTTTTTATTTTCTTGAAGGGTTTGGATAGTCTAATTGTATCTTTAATCTTGTTATCTGAATGCGATTCTTTACCTAGGCGATATCTTGCTTACAACTTGACACCTGTTGCTGGTGTTGCTGCACATTTATCACGGGATGACGTTCCTGCTGTGCATGCAAAAAGTTCTGTATTATCCCCTCTTCCTTTGTCTGGAATTCTACCTCTGCCAGTCACTATCCTTGGTTGTTTCCTTGTGCGTCACAATGGTAGTCGTTCTCTCTTTAAGTGCCAGGATACGAGGTGTCTTGCAGAACTGCAGCCTGATCCTAAAGATCACTTGATTGAAGCGTGGAACAGGGAGCTTATGTCTTGTGTTTGTGATTCCTATGTTGAGCTGGTGGTGGAAATGCATAAATTGACGAGGGAACGTTCAGGTTCTATTGAATCAAGTAGGAGTCATGCAATTGCTGTGTCTTTGAAGTCATTTGGTGAGCTTATTTATTCCTTCTGGCCTCGATCTATCGGGCAAGTGCCAGTTAACCCAACAACAGATGGTGATAATTTGTTCCCAGTGGAGGTCCTCAAAGCTGATTGGGAATGCCTGATTGAAAAGGTAATAAGGCCCTTTTATATCCGCGTTTCTGATCTTCCAGTGTGGCAGCTATACTCTGGAAGTTTGGTTAAGTCTCAAGAGGGCATGTTTCTTTCTCAACCTGGAAATGGTGTGGGCGATAATCTGCTTCCTGCTACAGTTTGTGGCTTTGTGAAGGAGCATTACCCAGTGTTTTCTGTGCCATGGGAGTTGGTGAGTGAAATTCAAGCAGTGGGGGTGGCAGTCAGGGAGATTAAACCTAAAATGGTTCGGGACCTTCTTCGTGTTTCATCAAATTCAATCGCTCTTAGGTCGGTTGAGACCTACGTGGATGTTCTTGAATACTGCTTGTCTGATATTGACTTTCCTGGTTCATCTAATTTCCATGAAAATCCCATGTCAGGGGGCATCAGTAACTTGGGGAATATTGCTGGAGCAGCTGATGAACTAGGCAGAAGTTCTACAACGTCTTTTCGAAATCTGCAGACTCTTCATGGTTTGTCTGTTCAAAATGCAGCTAGTGGAGATGCCCTTGAGATGATGACAAGTTTGGGGAAAGCTTTATTTGATTTTGGAAGGGGGGTTGTTGAAGATATTGGTAGGGCTGGAGGACCAATAAATCAGAGAAGCACCACTTTAGATAGCAGCACTAGCAACTTCAGAAATGGTGACCCAGAGGTCATGTGGATAGCTGCTGAGCTTAAAGGCATGCCATGCCCAACTGCAACTAATCATTTAGCTCGGTTGGGGACTACTGAACTATGGTTTGGGAATAAGGATCAGCAGGCCCTGATGAAACCATTAGCTGCAAAGTTTATCCATTCAAAAGTATTAGAAAGATCCATTCTGTCTGATACTTTTTCAAGATCTGCAGTACAAAGAGCATTAGAACTAAAAAGTTTTTCTCTTCACTTGATGGCTCGTCACATAAAGTTTCTTTTTCATGCAAATTGGGTAAATCATGTAATGGGGTCAAATATGGCTCCTTGGTTTTCTTGGGTGAACTCTTCAGTTTCTGGAGGTGAAGGGGGTCCTTCCCATGAATGGATCAGGTTGTTCTGGAAATGCTTCAATAGCCCATCAGAAGAGATTATTCTATTTTCTGATTGGCCCCTGATTCCTGCCTTTCTTGGCAGGCCTGTACTATGCCGTGTGAAGGAGCGTCATCTAGTTTTTTTTCCTCCCTATCATACACGCCCAGTCTCTGGAAATAGTCCTTTGATCTATGACGGCACAGGAACTGATATGACTGCAGGGTCTGTGGATCATATTCCTGAATATGAATCAACTCAGTCCTACAATTCGGCCTTTGATGTAGCCAAAAAAGTACACCCTTGGCTATTTCCCCTTTTGAACCAGTTGAATATACCTATTTTTGATGCTGCTTTTGTTGAATGTGCTGCCTCGTGTGATTGTCTCCCTGCACCTGGTCATTCGTTAGGGCAGATTATTACTTCCAAACTTGTTGCAGCTAAATCAGCTGGCTATTTCCATGAATTTGTGGCATTCTCAGATTCTGATAGAGAGAAACTTTTTAAACTTCTTGCTAATGATTTCTTTTGTAATGACTATAATTATGGTGATCAAGAGCTTGAAGCATTGCGATCTTTGCCAATATATAAAACTGCTGTTGGATCCTTCACCACATTGCATGGACAAGATCAATGTATGATATCTTCAAGCTCATTTCTGAAGCCATGTGATGAGCATTGCCTCTCTTATTCAACTGATTCAGCTGAATGCTCATTTTTTAGAGCCCTTGGGGTTCCTGAATTGCAGGACCAACAAATTTTGATAAGGTTTGGCTTGCCGGGATTTGAAAACAAACCTCAATCTGAGCAGGATGATATATTATTTTATGTTTACATGAATTGGCAAGATCTCCAGTCAGATTCTTCTTTATTGGAAGTTTTAAAGGAGACTAAGTTTGTGAGAAATGCTGATGAATTTTCGACTGGTCTCTTCAGGCCCAAGGATCTGCTGGATCCCAATGATGCTTTATTGACATCAGTGTTCTCTAACGAGAGGCAGAAATTTCCTGGAGAAAGGTTTACTACGGACAGATGGCTTCGCATTTTGAGGAAGGTGGGTCTTCATACTGCAGCTGAATCTGATATAATACTTGAGTGTGCCAAAAAAGTCGAGTCTCTTGGGAGTGAAAGCATGAAATGTACTAAGAATTTGGATGATTTTGAGGTAGACTTAAATCAATCGCATGGTGAGGTTTCTATGGAAATATGGGCATTAGCTGGATCTGTTGTCGAAGCTGTCTTTTCCAACTTTGCTGTTCTTTATGGAAATAACTTCTGTGATCTCTTTGGCAAGATTGCTTGTGTACCTGCTGAACTAGGATTTCCAAACATTGCTGGGAAGAGAGTGCTCACTTCGTATAATGATGCTCTTCTGTTGAAGGACTGGCCTTTGGCTTGGAGTTCTTCTCCTATTCTCTCCAAGGCAAAGGTTGTTCCTCCTGAATACTCATGGGGAGCTCTCCACCTAAGGAGTCCTCCAGCTTTTGCTACAGTCTTAAAGCATTTGCAGGTGCCTCTTCTTTCCTATTTTCTTCTGTTAAATTTCTGAGTGTTTGACTGACAATAAGGTAACTCAGGTGATAGGAAGAAATAGTGGTGAAGATACTCTTGCTCACTGGCCAACTGTATCAGGCATAATTACTGTTGATGAAGCTTCTTGTGAAGTGTTGAAGTACCTGGATAAGGCTTGGGGTTCTCTATCTTCTTCAGGTAGCTTTCTGATGTGTTTCCGTCCCTCTACTCGAGTTATTTCCTGTTCTATTATTATTTTAATGAATCCTTTTCCACAAAAAGAGCATGTTTGTACTTCTGAATTTTATTAAATGCATATTTCCATGAGAAATCATGTGCTTGAGCAGTGTCTACTTCTCCATCCATGCAAATAGCAAAGAACAGAATTAAAAATTCATTTTGCATATCTAACCATCTGTTCTATCTATTGTATCTATCACATGCTCAGCGTGAAGTGCTGTCATTTCTGACCACCGCCTTCTCTTGCCCCACGATCCCTATTCTTCTTCCTAACCTAGGTTGTTCAGGTTAGTGTGTCTGTCAGTTTGATGCCTGGGAGTGGTGGAAATCCATACCAATAATTTATTCATCTTAGTGTATTTGTGGTCCTCTTCAGATACATTAGGAATTCATTAGAATAATTATTCTCAGCCTTTTTTATTACACTTTTCTATTTTAGGCATCTAAAGTAATTAATTATTCTATTGAAGTCCTTTTACTATTGAAAATATAATAGGTCAGGTGATTGGGAAATAACATGGACTATTTTGATGGACTTAGCAGCCTGACTTCATTGGGGTATTTCTAATAGTTAAGAGAGATATAATAAGTTAGGTGATTGGGAAATAACATGGACTATGTTGATGGAATTAGCAGCCTGACTTCATTGTGGTATTTCTAATAGTTAAGAGAACCAAAATAGAAAAGATTCGTGTGACAAGATTGATGCATATGTAGGAAGTCTAGAAAACATGTTATCCTGCCCCTTTTGTACTATTCATGTTGACAACTCCTATTTTATTGATTAAGCCTTAATCTTACTGAAGGTTTAAAACTGCAGACGGCTGGCTGAAGTGGTTGATTTCCGATTCCTGTTTCCAAAGGTTAATCAGATTGTTGACGCATTATCTTCTCTGATTCATTTTTTTGTGCAGATGTCAAAGAGTTGCAAAAGGTGGCATTCTTGCCTGCTGCAAATGGAACGCGCTTAGTGACTGCCAGTTCTCTTTTTGCACGTCTGACAATTAACCTGTCACCTTTTGCATTTGAGCTACCTACACTTTACCTACCCTATGTAAAAATTCTAAAGGAGTTGGGGCTTCAAGATGTGCTTTCCGTTTCTGCTGCAAAAAACATACTATCAAATATCAAAGATGCATGTGGGTATAAGCGTTTGAATCCAAATGAACTCCGTGCTGTGATGGAAATTTTGTATTTCCTTTGTGATACGACTACTGAAGCAAACATATCTGATGAGTTCAAGTGGAAATCAGATGCAATTGTCCCAGATGATGGTTGCAGACTTCTTTATGCAAAATCATGTGTATATATTGATTCATATGGCTCAAGATACATAAAATGCATCGACACTTCCAAGTTAAGATTTGTTCACCCGGATCTTCCTGAGAGAATATGTGCCTTTTTAGAAATCAGAAAGCTATCCGATGTTGTCATAGAGGTAAGAAAACCTTGGTAATTTTTTTTTACGTTTGCCAACTAATTGTTTGTGTCCCCAGTGTCAAACTTTGTCTTCATTTATGAAATCTGCTTTTTGTATGAAGGAACTTGCTGAAGAAGAAAATCTGTTAACAATGGAATCAATTGGGCCCGTGCCATTAGCACTCGTCCGGGAGAAGCTTGTGAGCAGATCATTTCAGGATGCTGTGTGCAATCTTCTAAAAAGCATTGAACGTTTTACACCCCTAAATGACAGTGTACATTTTGAAGCTGTAAAAAATTCATTAGAATTTATGGCAGAGAAGATTCAGTTTGTTCGATTTATCCATACTCGTTTTATGCTCCATCACAAATCTCTGGACATCACATTTGTTGCCAAGGATTCTGTTGTTCCTGGGTGGGAAGATGGATCTAGACATCGGAATCTCTACTTTGTGAACCGATCAAAGACCCTTATTTTGGTTGCCGAACCGCCTAACTTTATTTCTGTTGTTGATGTTGTTGCAATTGTTGTTAGCCAGGTTATAGGATCCCCTGTCCCATTGCCTTTAGGATCCCTTTTTTTGTGTCCTCAAGGCTCAGAAACTGCCGCTTTAAGCACCCTGAAACTTGGTTTGTACAGGAAAGAAAGTGAACCCACTAGCAATAATCTAGTAGGCAAGGAAATATTGTCTCCAGATGCTCTTCAGGTGCAACTTCACCCTTTAAGACCCTTTTATAGTGGAGAAATTGTTGCTTGGCGGACTCAAAGTGGAGACAGGTTGAGATATGGTAAAGTTCCAGAGGATGTTAGACCATCAGCTGGCCAGGCACTCTATAGGTTCAAGGTTGAAACTACCCCCGGAGTGATAGAGCCTCTTCTATCTTCACAAGTCTTCTCATTTAAAAGCATTTCAGTGGGAAATGAGTCTTACTTGGCAGATTCACCAGATTGTAGCCATAAAGCAGTTGATTCGAGGAATATGGCAGAAACTTCTAGGAAGGGAAGAACAAAGTCTTCTCAGGTGTGGACCTTAAACATTTTAATGAAAATGCAGTCATTTGACATAGTTTCAGACTTGTTTATCCAACTCACTGTAGTTTCAGACTTGTTTATCCAACTCACTGTTGTGTGTAGTGTTAAAACACGTTGGGTGCTCCACTTCTCTTTCTTTCTCTCAAATTTTTTTTTGATCTCAAAGTTTTTACTGTAGCTTGCTGCGGTTATGATTCCTTAAAAACTCCTTAAAACAGTTTCAGCGTATCATCTGCTCCATTTTAGTAGGCAAAATTTTCAAATAGAAAGGCCTTAACTGAGTGGACCTTTTTATTGCCAGCCGCAGGGCACTAGAAAGCTTCAGTATGGTCGGGTATCAGCTGAAGAACTAGTTCAAGCAGTTCATGAGATGCTATCTGCAGCAGGGATTAACATGGATGTGGAGAAACAAACTCTTCTGCAAAGGACTGTATCTCTGCAAGAGCAAGTTAAAGAATCTCAGGCAGCGCTTTTGCTTGAGCAGGTTTGTTGCCCCTAATTTAGTAACTTTCTTAGTTTTTCAATTAAAAGTTCATTATGATGTGGAATGATAGTTTAGCCATACTTCAGAAATACTGTTTTAATGGTTAGACCATCCAGCACTAATATACCATTTTATAGAGAGGTCTGAAACACACTGTCACCTGTGAGATGGCTATCATAATATTGTGATTCTAAAGGTTGAAAAGTGATCAATCAAATCTTGCAAAGTCCCGGGATGTATTCTTTTTTCTAAATTGCATTGCCCAAGGGATTGAAGAACAGTTCAAGCAGCGTCTGCTTAAGAACAAAAACATTTGCACAAATGCAAACCTGAAGTTACTGCACTGCTTTTGTTGTCTTATGCGTGAAGAGTATATAGCTTAGTGAATTAAACTATAGATCAGGAGGCTAAAGTTTTGTTTCCATACGAAAGGAAGAAATTTGACAGCAATTGAAACAGTAAAGAGGAAAAGGCATGGTAGAAGAATTGTGTAAAATAAGTGAATTTATCCAGTTGAGGCATGATTTATTTTGAAAGAATGATACCAGACAGAGATTGATTGTCCTAATATGATTGCGTGATTTATCTGTAGGAAAAGACCAATATGGCAGAAAAAGAAGCGGAAACAGCAAAAGCAGCATGGATATGTAGGGTCTGTTTGAGCAATGAAGTTGATATGACCATCGTTCCTTGCGGTCATGTCCTTTGTCGGAGATGTTCATCTGCTGTTACCAGGTGCCCATTTTGCCGGCTGCAAGTAACAAAAGCTATCAGAATTTTCCGGCCATGAGAACTCTCGAACAGGGTGAGGTTCTTTTTGGTCATTTTACACTTTAGAACATACGAATTCCCTTGGACTTCCACCATTTAAGTGGGACATTGTTTTATTATACAGGTGAATTGTGGTGATATAGGTGGGATTTGTACATGGGAAGCAACTTTGTAAATGTCGTATCACCATTTTCACTTATTTTCAGTCTGGTTAAGTGATAGAATAGTTTCCTTCCATAAAGAAGAAGATGGTAACAGCGGAGTGTACAGAGCTTGTTTATATTCACTTATAAGAGAATGCCCTTGAGAGAAAATTGTTCCACTGATGGCTTATTATTTGTCCCTCTTTTTCTTATTAGTTCCTGCTTTTTATGTTCTTGGAAAATTGGGTGTCTATCTAAAAAAATAAAGTTATGTTTTTTCCATTAAAAAGAATCAATATTTATAAAGGTTTGGTACAAAATACCTAATTTATATTGATCAAAGGAGTTATCAAATGTACAAAATAAAAATCCTGTCATAAGTCTTAGGCTTGCAAATGGTAATTACTTGATTCTAGTTCGATAATTTATTTAATCGAAGTACGTAATTTATATAAATTATTAGGAATTTTATTATTAAAAAAACTTTCAACTATATTGAAAAAGTTTATAATTGAATAAATTCTTTCATTGTAGACTTTGTAACAAAATACCTAATTTATATTTGATCAAAGGAGTTATCAAATGTACAAAATAAAAATCCTGTCATAAGTCTTAGGCTTGCAAATGGTAATTTCTTGATTCTGGTTCGATAATTTATTTAATCAAAGTACGTAATTTATATAAATTGTTAGGAAGTTTATTATTAAAAAAACTTTCAACTATATTGAAAAAGTTTATAATTGAATAAATTCTTTCATTGTAGACTTTGTAATATTATAAATACCGTACCGGTATTAGTGTTAGATTTAGTTTTGGTATAGTATTGTACTGGTACTAGTCAATATTGAGTAAGATAATTTTTAAAATTATAAAATTATCCTTAAAATTTTAAAATTTATAAAATAGTCCCTCAATATAGTGTACTATATAATTTATAATTTTACATCAATTTTGTTTTTAAAAATTATAACAATAAAAATTTAAAATAACAACAATCTATTTATTTCTATTAATATTACTTTTCATATATTTCACATATAAATAATAACCACAATTAATCTAAAAAAGTTTATTTAACAATTAAACAGATATAAAATTAAGGATAATACAAAGTACTTAAAATGTTACAATTTCATCATATAATAAATAATAATTACATCAAAATATCAAATAAAAAGAATAATAAATATCTATAACTTTTTAAGTAATACAACAAGAGTTTGTGTCATGAAACAACTAACTAGAAGTAAAAATTGAAAAATTTATAGTTATATTTATATTGCATATATAGAATTTAATATATACATCAAATATAAATGAAATTAAAAGAAGAGAATAAATGAAAACATAATGCTAAATTTAATTGAATATCTGCTCAAATCGCATTGACCTCAGTTCTCATTTAATACAAGTCTTAATTATTGAGAGGAGTTTTATTATTATGACATGTCGGTAAACAAAGAAAATTAAATTATAAGAAATTATATTCAATTTAATAATGATAATAACATACATTTTTTGATATTTTAAATTATATCAACTTGTATTCTAATCTATTTCTTTTCTTGAAATGGATGAATTCAAATGTGCTTCAATTCTTTTCACACCCTATTATACTCAAATATTGACTCAAAATTTCAATATAAACCTTTGCAATTTTGGAGCATTACTTTTGAATTGATCCCATCAAGCAATTGTTAGATAACAAAAGTAACAATATAAACAAAACAAATTGATGATTAATTTTCAAAAATTAATAAAAATGAAAAATATATGCCTAGATCAAGTTTGTTTCTTTAATGAATAATAATGAACATCTTAAAATCACCATAAGTATCCTTATAAATCTTCATTTATGAGCTTAGGAGCTTTTTTATCATCTTATGGGCAACAATTATTGTAATGGTTAATAACATTTCTCTATTAACTTCAATTTTTTTTGTAAAACTTGGTTTGAAATAGACAATAGAATTAAAAAATGTTTCAACTGCAAATAGCGGAAAATAAAGTTGCCTTTATTATCTCTCATTGATAACTAAAAGATAAGGTGAGTATGAAGAAAGTTTGTTTTTCAGATTGGCCTTAATTGCCTTCTCATCACTATTAGTCAGATGAAGTACCCTTACCAAATACTCACAAACTCAAATAACAAATTGACATTAGGACCAAAATTTAAAATCTTCAAGTTAATTCTAGCAACTTCCAATCTAACATTAAAACTAGCATGCTAAGATGCAATCCACTTATCATTTGGAAACATTTACCTCAACTCCTTCTTCACTATAACAAAACATTAAAGTAGTAAGAAATTAGTTGCAAATTTTGTAATTGCAGGATGATACAAAATCTTACCATCAGTGAAATCCTTTATCATTAAATTCAAGACTTATGTGGGATTGTGGGTGAGCTTGGTCACTTTTGTTTCCTTTTTGTACAATCTCATCAATAATGGAAAAATATCTAACATATTCTATATTTTTCAACATTAGGTCAATGTAATATACAATACACGATGTCTAATAGAAAGAATTATACTTACTTTGCAATCTTCTTCTAACAACTTTGTAAGCAAAATCATTGTTTGTAAATATATTGTTTAGTCCCAACTTCATCAAATATTTGAAATAGAGTATTAGCATTTCTAACAAAGCCAGATGCATTAATAGGCTTCAAAATCATTGTATCCTTTGCAAAATAAATTAAAAAATTGATAATAGACTCCTGTCTTTTTATTTGTCCAATCATCACACATAATTGAACACTCGTAAGTAACCTAAGTCATTCTTGTTTCATTCAAATAACTTTCTATTTCATTTAATAGAGCTGCTCAGAAGTTTATCTCTGTAGTCATTAATTGAAACAACTTTTTATCCTAGATTGTAAGAGGCAAAAACATCTACCATAGGTTGATAATAATAAGACTGGGCAACATTGAATGTTATACATGAATCATACTACTATCTAGCCATTGTCATGTCTACATAATGAGTCGCTTCTCTAAATTGTAAGGCACTACATATTGGAGGTTAAACTCTATGAGTTGTTTGTGGTGTAAGAAACTAGACACCCGTCTTTTTCTTTCCTTAACATCAAGTGCAAAATTTCCTTCATGTTGAGTAGAAATACTACCACCTTTAACATCCTCATTATTATCCTAACCATTACCAAAAAAAAAATCACTACCAATTTTGTAGTTTAATCTTTGCATTTTATCTTCTTATATTTATACTCTTTACGTAAAGTCTTTATTTGTTATTTCATATTATGACTTATTTTCTTACAAGGCTGCATATTACCTTTGATCCTAGCTAAATGTTTCTTTAATCTGACGATTACCTCAACTTTCAAATGCTTATTACAATACAAACAAATGGTATGGTTCTTTATCCTATGAACCAATCTAGCATGAACCCAAGCTGGATCATCAAATCTTTGTAAACGTGAAGCGATTGAATTATTAGAAATACTTGAACTTTCCTCCATTTCTCTATAAAATAAATAAAGACATTTGTCAAAATTAAATTAATAATTTTATTATCATTTATTATAAAAATATGTATCACTCAACTCAAAACAAATACAAATGCACTTCTTATATTCTAAAATTACACACAACTTTAAAATATATACAACAATAACAACACCCATTGAGAGTCCTGTTGAACTGCAGGGTCTGAGAGGTCTAGTAATACGCAGTCTTACTCTTACCTATTAGAGAAGTTGCTTTTAATAAACCCACATGTAATGCAAAATAATAAATATAAATAAATATGTATAAATAAAAAATAAAAATATTTAATGCATTGTATAATACAATATATATAGAACATAGTAGAGATTAACAAAATAAATAAATAAATAAATAAATACACAGGCTAGAAAAAAGGACAAGTACAAGAATAAATTAAACCAGCAATTACAAGAAGGTAACTAGACTAAGTAAGAACATGCATGGGAAAGGGCCCGGGCCCGACTTAGCCTGAATTCAACCGGTCAGGCCTAGGTTGATCGGGCTTTGATCTCAATTTTTTACTTAAGTTGAGCCCAGCTTGAGGCCCAATGGGTAACGGAAAAACAAAGTTGTTTTGTCTTTTTTCTAAAAAAAATAATTGAGATCTAGCTTGGGTTTGAGTCGCGCTGCCGAGAGAGCAGGGTCGGGCATTGCCATCCCTAAGTAAGAAACTGCTTAGGCTAAAAAACTAGGAGTGAAGTATTACATAATCAAAATAATAGACCCACATGTAATGCAAAATAATAAATATAAATAAATATGTATGAATAAAAATATAAAAATATGTAATGCACTGCATAATACAGTATATATAGAACATAGTAAAGATTAACAATAAATAAATAAATACACAGGCTAGAAAAAAAGACAAGTACAAGAATAAATTAAACCAGCAATTACAAGAAAGGTAACTAGACTAAGAAAGAACATGGATCAGAAAGGCCCAGGCCCAACCTAGCATGAAGTCAACAGTTCAGGCCCAGGTTGATCGGGCCTTGAGCTCAATTTTTTGCTCGGGTCAAGCCCAGCTTGAGACCCAATGGGTAATGACAAAATGAAGTTGTTTTGTCTTTTTTCTAAAATAATAATTGAGGTTTGGCTTGGGTTTAAGTCACGCTTTGAGAGAGTAGGGTCAGGCATTGCCATCCCTAAGTAAGAAACTACTTAGGCTAAATAATTAAGAGTGAAGTATTGTATAATCAAAATAATAGACCCACATGTAATACAAAATAATGAATATAAATAAATATGTATAAATAAAAATATAAAAACATGTAATGCACTGCATAATACGATATATATAGAACATAGTAAAGATTAACAATAAATAAATACACAGGCTAGAAAAAAGACAAGTACAAGAATAAATTAAACCAGCAATTACAAGAAGGTAACTAGACTAAGTAAGAACATGGATGGGAAAGCGCCCGTGTTGGACCCCAAAACTTTTCTTGAAAATTAGAACTATTATATGTGAAATGTTAGAAGTGGTAAGCTGGGAAATGTAGTTGAAACATATTCACTGAGTATGCTTTGGTGTTTTAGCCATAACTTTTTCTCTAGCTATCCAAATGAGGTGATTCTTAATT
>JAOQMS010000127.1:0-10852 GCA_027563885.1 Erythroxylum longipes | reverse complement strand
AGATGAAAAGCACATATTTTGAAAAATTACACAAGTCGACTTATGAGGATCAAGATTGCAATAGTCGACTAATGAGTATCAGAATTAAAAATGTGGAATTCATGTGAAGATCTTACATGAGTATTTTAAATATGTATCTCAATAGTCAAAGATTGGAGAATCAACCAGATCTGTTAGTTGGAGAATTGGACAAGTCGACTATCATGTTATAAGTTGACTATCATCAATTAGATCTGTTAGTTGGAGAACTAGACAAGTTGAAGAATTACACTAGTCAGATGAAAAGCACATATTTTGAAAAATTACACAAGTCGACTTATGAGGATCAAGATTGCAATAGTCGACTAATGAGTATCATAATTAAAAACGTGGAATTCATATGAAGATCTTGCATGAGGATTTTAAATATGTATCTCAATAGTCAAAGATTGGAGAATCAACCAGATCTGTTAGTTGGAGAATTGGACAAGTCGACTATCATGTTATAAGTTGAATATCATCAATCAGATCTGTTAGTTGGAGAACTAGACAAGTCGACTATCATGTTATAAGTAGACTATTCGAAGCACGGAGCTGAAAATTCATATAAAAAGAGTGTGCTAGTCGACTAACACTTGGAAGACAAGTTGACTATGATGTACTAGTCGACTATTACATACCAACTAGCCGACTATCAGTTAAAGTTGAACAGAATTTGAATTTGTCAAACAATTTTAAATGGGAGCAAATCTTTGTAAAACGGCTAGGAGCGTTCTACAACGGCTAGGAAAGTCTTGCAGCCTGAAAATAAAGGTCTTCACTTCAGAGAAATATATATACAAGTTTTGAAAGAAGCATATGTGCAAGACTGAAAAAAAATATTCTCTCATTGCTCTCATATTGTTTACATAGCATATCTAGATTGTGTTTCAGCTGTACTGAACTTTATTACTTCATTACCATTCTTGTTATTATTGTGAGTTGAGCGATTAGAGAAGAATCACTTGGAAGGTAGGATTTGTGCCGCGAAAACAAATCATCTGTAAGGTGTAGCTTAAGCCGGAAGTCAAGTTGATTAGAAGAGTTCACACTAAACTAAAAAGTGTGCAGTAAAGAGCTTTGACAAAATCCTAAGTGGGAGCTTAGATAGAGGACGTGGGTCTTAGCACCGAACCTCTATAAATATTGTGTTTTCCTCTCTTCTCTACTCTGTTATATTTCAATTTGTTTTTTTTTGTTTTGTGTGTTTTAATTCTCTGTTTTGTAACACTTCGCGAAAAATTTAAAAGATCTATTCAACCCCCCCTTCTAGATCGTTTTCAAGAACATCTACTGATGGTTAGCTCATATCTTATTTTGATCATATTTAAGTTAAAATTATACTGTATTACAAGTTTACAATTGAGGATAATTTCATACATTACTAATTTGTAATTTATTTTAATACAGTCGAAGTTGATGTAAATACTTTGGATGAAAACATAGTTTACGAATCTTTAAATAGCATTGGAGAATTTGAAGCTTTTGACGATGATGAGACACAACCTTCTTCAGAAATACAAATTTGAATTTTATTGTTATTTTAAGTTTTGTATTAGACTCATATTTGTTTATTATTAGTTCATTATATAATAATAAACAGTAGAGTATTTTTTATTTCAATAAAATATTTTATTTTTACTTATTCTTATAAAATTTACTTCTTATTTATTATATATTGGTTTTATAGTAGTTCATTACTGGTTGAACCTCTAAACCTTAAACCTTTCGTTCTACTGGTTCGATGACCGGTCCAGTTTTTAAAACATTGGTTTTTAGTAAACCTGGAGAAGAACACTCATAATCATCCGGACTCTCTTATGGCCCATTCATAATGATAACCCTATCCTTTGTCATGAAAAAAGTGTTGATGGTCCTCTAATCCACTCTGTCCACCCTTGTTATACTTTATATCTTGAAAAATTATTTTAAGTTTTAAAATATAAACAAGTGATTTTGATTTTTTTCATTGAAATTATTTTTTAAGATGCTAACTATAACTTTAAACTTTTGTAGTCATTTATTTAACCATTTAGTATATATCTTAAAATATAAAGCAGACAAAGTGTAATTGAAATTAACTAAAAAATGGGATTAATTAAGAGTAAAAGACATAAAATTATCTTGTAAATTTACTTATTTTTTGAAATATTTTTATTACTTTAAATTATAAAAAATATTCAGCAATTAAATATATTATAAAATAAGGTTTCATTGAATTTTTGTCAAGTCATTTAACTTATCAACTTCTTTGATAAATGTGAAATAAGCATTAATTATATTGCGTTTAATATACCTTTACATAAATGGTATCTGTTAAAATTTTAATGTACAACTAAATCTTATCTCTTTACAGTTTGTCCAAAGTTACACAATTAATGTACTCCGTTAATAGTCAAACGCTATTGAAAGACAATTGAGCCTTTCCTATTGAAAAGCTCTATTCTCGCGATGTCTGTACCAAGTTCAGGTCATTATACCACCGCTACAATTTATAACCAAATGAAGGACAGATCAAACTTCACTATTCACTGCAAATCTAGAGATGATGACTTGGGACCCCATGTGGTTCACGTTGGGAAGCCATACGACTGGAGGTTTCATGTCAACATTTGGGGTACAACCTTGTTCTTTTGCAATACTTATTGGAAAGGTAAGTTTATAGGTTTTTGTTTACACAAAAAAAATAGATTCGGTCCATTTTTATTGTTTTTGGCCGAAAATTCAAAGCTCAAAAAAAGCTTATGGTTCGAAGTCCAAAAGAAATCCATTGACCTTGGCCCATCAGATTCCAATGTCCAGCGAAGAGGAAAGTAGTAGAATTAGAGTTGGAGTGGGAGTCTTGAAGTCCAAGATAATGAGGAGATAAAGATAAAATTTTATCCAAATTTTATATCTATCTGATAGGATAAAGTTTTATCCAAATCTTTATCTTTATCTAGAAAGATAAATATTTTTTCAGAATTACAAGTTGAATTGCAGTAGGACACTCATCATCGATGGTTATAAATAGAAGTTTTGAAGTCTCTCCAATATCTCACATATCAAAGCCTGGCATCCTAGCAAACCTAGCTTATTTCTATTTTCGGAATTCTCTATTTTTTTCCTTAGAATTAGTCTTTTCTCTTTTCAATTATCATTAGCAATTTTCAATTTCTTAGTCATTGCGTTTTGCCGAATTGTTTATCAATAAAGCAAAATTCTTGCTGTTAGATTTTTTATCCTTTTCTAGTATACGCAATCGTTTGATTTCAGTCTTAAATTACGAGTCGCAATATTTTTCTTTCTTATTTCCTAGTTTGGAATCACTTTAAATTTCTGGCACGCTCGCAAACAGAAACAAAGGGCTACGTGTTAATCTTTAGTCAAAATAAAGGCAAACATATTTTTGGCACGCCCAGTGGGACCACGCAATGACAAAAACAAGATTTAGTAAGAGTACTGACATTTCCATCAGTGGAGGTGATGATGTGGAAAACGTTGCAACAGCAACGCAGGAAGACCAACCTCAATCCGTTGAGTTAAGTCAGGCAAGCAACATTAAGACCCTTTTGATAAAGGTTCTGGAGGCCATAAAGAAATCGACAGCTAAGACAGACACTCTCTTGAACACTACGGGGAGTAACCAAAAGGAGCTTTTAGCCGCGGTCAGCGAAAAGACAGAGGCATAGGCGGAGAAAAGTCAAGTAAGACACTGCATCAAACTGAATCGCAAGCTAGCAAGTTACCAGTGGGCTCGGAAAATCAGTTAGTGGCACTCACGGTCACTCCAACTGGGGGTGAAGGATCATCAGCCAAGGTGACTAAGTTGGGAGAAACTTCTCCCGTGAAGGTGCTCGGGGGGCAATCCACCAGGGTTGACAGCCCCAACAAGGAGAAACAGCCGGTGACCACCTACCAGCCACCGCACAGAAGGGATGAGACACCGATTGCTGCCCTGCCTCCGGTGTCTATCCACCACAGGACCCCTGTTCAGTTCCACAGCCACACTGGACCAACGACTCAACCTCACCTCTATGAAGAGGGAATGAGCTCAGGGGGCAATGGGAGTCTGGTGACCAACCAGATGCAGGTGCTCCCAAGGAGTACAAGTCACCAGGCTGTTCAGCAGCCGGTGACCATAGGCCAAGCGATGTATGGGCAAAACACTCAGACGATAGATCACATTTTACCTACCAAGGAGGAGATAAAGGCCAAAGACTACTGCAAGTATCATAACGCATGGACTCATTCCACCAACATGTGCTGGGCCTTCAGGAACGTGATTCAGGATCGCATCAACAGGAAAATTCTCAAGTTCCTAGAAGAGGCAATACTCATTGACAAAAATCCATTCCTGGTGGGGTCAGTGAACGTAGCAAGTGTTGACATAAGGAATGGGCTCAACCAAAATAGGAGCCAGAAGCATACGAATCAAGTTTGGAGGTTGAAAGGGTGGAACATGTGGAAAAAAAAAAGACAACCTGACCACTGCTTCTAAAAGTTAGGAGAGAGTTGGTGCACTAGAAATGATCGGTGACCAGGACACTGAAAATAACAGTGAAGCAGGTGACCAGGTAGCCATCAACACTGGCGGTCGCCCGAAATTTGTTAAGCCACCGATGCCCAAGAAAGCTAGAGAGTGGATTCGAGTGGAAAGCAAAGGAGAGATGAAAAGGAAATACTTACTGCTACTCAAAAAAACGCAAAAACGAGAAAAAGAAGGTGGTAGCATAAGAAGTTGGCTGAGAGACTGTTCCAGGAAGAAGAGGAACTGGAAATAAAACTTCAAACTCAAACCCAGGTTCACTTGGTAGAAAAACAAAAGATGCTTGATAAAGGGAAGGAGTTGGCCAATATGACCAGACAGATGGTTGAGCACCGTGAAGAAGGAATTCAAAAGAGTAAATTTGGAAGGAAGGCAACGGAGGATGACGATGTGGAGGAACCGGTAAACAGTTACTTCAATGTTGGTGATGTCCCTGTTTATTATGTGGAAGCTGCTTTTGTGTTGTTGCCAGCTATTTTTTGCCGTGTCGATCCTGATGATGAAGCGGAGGACAATCCAAAAGATGAAGAAAAAGTTTGGGCTGCAAAAGAAGAACAAAATCCAGTGAAGAAATTCTCAAAGAAAACGAAGGACACTAAGGACAGCAAAACTATGACATTCGACAAGCTGTTAACAGTGAATCACACTAAGCCACTGTACATACAGGTTTGTATCAACGAGAGGCCACTGAACAGAGTTTTGGTGGACAATGGAGTAGCAGTAAACGTGATTCCCTTGAAAATGCTACTAGGACTTGGGAAACAAGAAGAGGATATCATTGCTACAGAATTAGTGGTGACTGGGGACGTGGCAAGAACATTGGGAGTAGTCCCGCTACAAATAACAGTGGGGAGTAAGACGTGTGTATCTGTCTTCTTTGTAATCAACACTAACGCGAGTTACAAGTTTCTTCAGGTCAGAGACTGGATTCATGCAAACATGTGTGTGTCGTCTTCCCTCCACCAATTTTTATTGTTCTGGCATGGCGAAAACGTAGAAATGGTCAAGGCAGACAATAATCCTTTCAGCGCTGAAGTCAATTTGGTGGATGCTTGCTATTACCATGGAGATACCACGCCAATTACTTTTGAAGGTTTGGACAAAGAGGGCAGGCCTACGCTGATGAAATTCACCAAGGACAAGCAGTTACTACTTCAAGCAGCGGGTACCAGTGAGAAGAATAAAAGCATCAGGCTCTTAGGTCGATAGAAGGAGACGCTGGCCAGTCAGGCCAATGATGACTCAAGGAAGTAAAGAAGGGTGGCCAGTGGCTGCAATGGCCATCCAGGAAGCAATTTTGCAGCAGGCCAAGAAACAGTTAATGGCCAACCCCGAAATGGAGATTTTCGGAACAGAGTTAGTTTATGAAGGAGAAATCCCAAAAATAGTAAGAGATGAAATAAGTCTGGAGGAGCTATAAGTCGCGCCACCCAAAATGGAAGATGAGAGACTCCAAGTGAAGGACCCTCTGGAAGAAATCAACTTGAATACTGCCGAGGATCCTAAAGTAACATACATCGGTGGCACATTGGGAAAATTGTGGAAGTCTACATCTATGACGTGGTTATTAAGTCTAAAAAACAGGGTGACCATGTAGAACATCTCAGGCAAGGATTTGAGAGACTAAGGAGACACCAGCTCAAGCTCAATTCGTTGACGTGTGCTTTTAGAGTCAGAGCTAGAAATTTTCTCAGATTTTTGGTATATCAGAGGGGCATGGAGGTTGACGATAACAAAGCGTCCAAAAGCTACTTTAGGCAAAGGCATTGGCTAAATGATTTTGTAAATAAGTTAATGGCCACCATAAGGCTTATATTTATAAGCCTAATGGTATAGGGGTAATTGTTTACACCGAAAAATAGGTTCGACCCATTTTTACTGTTTTTGGCCGAAAACCCAAAGCCCAAAGAAAGCCCATAGTTCGAAGTTAAAAAGAAATCCATTGACCTTGGCTCATCAGATTCCAGTGTCCAGCGAAGAGGAAAGTAGTAGAATTGGAATTGGAGTGGGAGTCTTGGAGTCCAAGATAATGAGGAGATAAAGATAAAGTTTTTTCCAAATTTTATCTCTATCTGGTATCTTATCTATATCTAATAGGATAAAGTTTTATCCAAATCTTTATCTTTATCTAGAAAGATAAAAAAAATTTAGGATTACAAGTTGAATTGTAGTAGGACACTTATTATCGTTGGCTATAAATAGAAGTTTTGAAGTAGAAAGAAGTCTCTCCAACATCTCACATATCAAAGCCTGGCATCCCAGCAAACCTAGCTTATTTCTATTTTCGGCAATTCTCTATTTTTTCCTTAGCATTAGTCTTTTCTCTTTTTAATTGTCATTAGCAATTTTCAATTTCTTAGTCATTGTGTTTTGCCGAATCGTTTATTAATAAAGCAAGGTTCTTTCTGTTAGATTTTTTGTCCCTTTCTAGCATACACAATTGTTTGATTTCAGTCTTAGATTACGAGTCACAATATTTTTCTTTCTTATTTCCTAGTTTTGAATCACTTTAAATTCTTGGCATGCTCGCAAACCGAAACAAAAGGTTACGTGTTAACCTTTAGTCAAAATAAAGGCAAACAGTTTTAATGACTATGAAGCCAAAAGAGATCTCAACAGGTTTCCATGGCAGTGTGTTTGGAAAGGTTCTGAAGATGGCTTGTATGGTTATTTAGAACGGTCACCAAATCCAGATCTTCTCGATGATTGGAGAAACTAAAAAGTAATTATTTTAAAGTGGAATAATTTTCAATATTCACCCTGTTATGCTTACATTAGGAATAATCTTGTCGGTTGATTTAGTATTATGTTAAAAAATATATTACAAAATAGTTTTAACTATGCTCATTTTAGACTTTCAAGAGATAATGATTGATGTGAAAAAGACAGATATCATAACATAATATCAACTTAAACGGATTTTATTTGATTTTATTTATATTTTTTAAATTTTAATTTTAATAAAAAACTTGTTTATAATTAATATCACTGTATTTATATTTTTGTTATTAATAAAAATAAAATAATAAATATATTATATTAGTTAGTTGGAAACGTAATTTATTTGCACCATATTAATTAATTAAAGATTTATGTTTAATATTTTATTTCATATACAATAATGTTAAGGATAAATTAATTTGGATAAAAATAAATATTAAAAATATTTAGATTATTTTTATACTCAAATAATTGATTTTATTGTTTTGTATTATAATTAATTTTAAAAATCATAAATTTATTTATTACTTAAAGTAAATTTCAAAATGTTTATATATTTATATCTTTTGGATATAAATGTTATTTTGGAAATTTTAAAATACTTAATAGATGGAATAATATATTAATTATTGAATAACTAGATTATAATATTCATAAATTTTTTATTAGTAGTTAATATTAAATAATGAAGTTATGTTGTGATACAAAAATAGAAATCAAAATCTAAAACCTCTTTTAATGATATTCTTAAATTGTAAAATCAAGAAGAAACAAAAGACAAAATTTTAAAAGCAAAGCTTGATATACCAAGATATTTTATTTGATTCATGTTTTCAAAAAAAAAAACCAAAAACTCAAGAATTAATAACCAAATCAAATAGGCCTAAGTGTATGATATTCGCAACGCATTCAATAATAAACTTGTATGGTATAACTTTAGAAGAATAAGAAAAAAAATGGTCTAACTCTTAGCTAGAATTAAAAAAAAAGCTTTTATTAACATTTTTTACAGTAAAAAAACAACATTTTTTAGCTAGAAAATTGAGTTTAAGAAAGCATAATATTTCAAAATATTTTCAAGTAAAAAAATCAAACTTTAAAGAATATATATCTTACTTGAAAAAAACTTTAATTTAACTACTTATTATTCCACTAGTCAAATAATAAAACACATATAATTGGGTTTTACATAGGAGCTTATACATGTGTACAACAGGTGATTAGTCATATTTGAGTGCAAGAAATGCATCAATCTAATGCTTCCACACATTTTAGTATTCACAGGTAAGCTATATGACACTATTATTAGACACGTGTAGACAGCCAAGACAGAAGTTATATGAATCAAATTCATATAAGAAACTGATGATGTTGTTGAGAGAACGGTTGGATACAACAAGGGAATGTAAGAAATATGGCCTGATATTGCGGCCCAAATTTTTTATAAGCTCGTATTAAACTCGGTTTAGGGTTTTCTTAGTTTAATAGTATATATAATCTTAACCATTAATTTAATACTTGATGGATGTAGAAGATTTAATGTCAACAAAGAAGTGTATATAAACTAGTCATCTCTCTACTCTAATTAAGTACAGATAAAAACAAATACAGAACGTAGGTATTTGTATATTGAGCTATCTATCAAACTATTATACAGAAAGACGGTTAAGAGAGAGAAACTAATTCGTGATCGTTGAAAGTATTACCTCTATATCATGACGAATTCTGCTCAAGGTAAGTTAATTATTTGCTTCATCTATATGGTTATTATTATATTCAAGATCTAAATAGACACGAATGATTTACGTATAATTCATGATTCATGTATGATTTATGTCTTTTATGTTTGATTATTAAGAATTGAAAATTTTACATGTGGTATCAAAGCCTTGATTTTGAATAGATAATAATCCTTAGATTTTGAATAGATAATAATCCTTGATTGAAGATTGCTTCTGTTATGATGTTTATATAAAATTGTGATTTTAGGGTTTTGTATAAAGTATATTTTTCCCTAAAAATGTTTTAAATAATATATATATAAATTATTTAAAAACATTTTTATTATTAAAACATCAACAATAGTACCTAGTAGAAATCTTGTTAACACGGGGAGTTTGAAGAGATATAATAATACGCAGCCTTACCCTTAAAAAAATCTCTTACTAAATTTTGGTAGGTAAAAATTATTTTAACATATCAAATTATTTGCTTTATTGTACCTTACATTTTCTTGTTCTTAAATAAATGTTATCTCTTAAAAATTTAATGCACAAGGAAATATTATCACAACACAATTTGTCTTAACTTACACATGCAATCCATTAATAATAAAACATTATTGAAAGACTCTTTTCCTATAAATTCAGGTTTTTGGTGTCAATAAATAACTATCAAATTCAAATAAACGGAAGAGAAGAAAATTAAATAAAGTATGAATCTGTTCTACAAATTTGTGTTGCTATTCGTGCTTGTTACTTTAGTAAAGTCTACTCTTGCAACGTCTGCATCAGGTTCAGGTTTTGGTTATACGACAGTTAAAATTTTCAACCAAATGAAGGACGGATCAAACCTCACTGTTCACTTGCAATCTGGAGATGATGACTTGGGAACCCATGTGGTTGGCGTTGGAAGGCCATATCAGTTTAGGTTTCGTGTCAGCAACTTCCACTACAACAACTAGGGTCTTCCGCAACGAAAATAAAAGTCGCTAAAAAAAGAAAAATCGTCACAAATATTAATTTGCCATCATTTCGTGTCGTCGCCCAAATCGTCGCTGAATTCCGTTAGCAAAACAACATCCGCGACATTTTGCGTAATTCATCGCCAAAACTTGTTTGAGACAAAAATAATTCGTCGGTAAAAATTATTACCAACGATAAGGAGGAATATCGTACATGGTTTTGTGTGACATTTATGTTTCGTAGATAAAAGTTTTTCTCACGAAATTGTATTCGTAGGTATTTATGTTTAGTGACGATTTTATTTTGGTAGCAGAATCCTTTTAGCTACTAAGTTTTTATTGTAGGGAAATATTTTTAGAGACGTTTCTATAAACGTAGGTAAAAACTTTTTGTGACAAATTGGACTTTGGTTGGTAATAGGAATTTGTGACGGTTGTGTTTTGGTAACACAAAAGTTTAGCTACGAAAACATGGTTGTAGCAAAACCTTATTACCAACGTTATCTTATACGTAGTTAATTAGTTTTTGTTACGAATTTATTTGGTAGCTAATAGTATTTAGTGACAAAATTTAACTTTTAATTTAATAATTATTATAATTGTTAAAAACAATTTTATTTTAATTTATTACAATTTTAAAGTCTTTTTGTGACGAATTTTTTATAGCTAATATTATTTACTAACAAATTTTAATTTTGAAATTAATAATTATTATAATTGTTAAAAATGAATTCATTTTAATTTATTACAAATTTTAAGACTTTTTGAAATATTTAAATTATTTCTTTAAAATTATTGTTTTTTATAGATACTTTATAATTAATTTTAGTGACATATTTTGTAAATAATAATAAATTGAAATAAAATAAACATATAAAATGGAATGCATTGTATATAAAACA
>JAOQMS010000123.1:0-37039 GCA_027563885.1 Erythroxylum longipes | reverse complement strand
GCTCCCTTATCTTAGGATATGTATCGGAATGACCTACGGGCGTCTCGGTGCGTACCCTAGGGTAATGGGGTGTTACAATGTTAATATGTAATTATTCAAAAAGTTATAAAAACTTACGAAGTTGATCTTCCTTCTATCCTTCTAAAGAATGCTTAGGTGTGGAATTTTTGGTTGGTACTTTTAGACAACTTTCTTCTTTTCTCCTCATCTTTCGTTTTCTCATTCTCCTCATTCTTATTTTGTTTCTCTTTCTCTTTAACTTTGAGCTCCTTTACACTCGTTAAAGCCACTACATTCAATTGCTAGATAAAGTACTTGGTTGCATTTTGGAGATAAGCTTAGCAAGTTGTCCAATATGATTTTCTAAGTTATGGTTAAAGGCTTGTTAATTTTTAAGAGACATTTCAATACTTTAGAGCTAAGCCTTAGATGCAATATTTAATTTTTCTAAGAGCTTCTAAAGAATTGGCTTCCTTTTTTCTACCACTTTTTTTCCTAAAATTTGGGACTTGACCTTTACTATCTTTAACTATTTTATGAAAAATTAGGATGGTTTCTTTGTCTCAGATTATAAGGATTATAATAGGAATTTTATAAGACTAGTTCTTCAAAGAATTAACCTATTTGGTCAGCAGTCCCATGTTATTAGGTGCTTAACATTCATGGTTGAGGTGTCCATAATCATAAATGTCATAACTCATTATTGTTGAAATTTAAGCTATCAAATTATACTATCAAGCTTCTTGCTCAAAGCTTCTATGATTTTAATATTGTCAACACATCAAAATTATGGATACCAAATGATTTTGATTTTAGCCTCAGATTTCTACAATGGTAATTTTTCATTGGTATATTCTTAACAAGCTCTTACAATTCCTCATGGGTTTTAAAGAAAGCAGTCCTACTAGAAGATGCATCAATCAACTACTTAGATGAATAACTAAACTCATTATAAAACGTTTACATCTGTAGTCTCAAATTAAGTCTATGGTATGGGCACTTTCTTAGTAACTCCTTTCATCTCTCCCAAGTATTATAAAATATCACACTCTCTAGTTATTAAAAGGAAAAGATGTCATTTCTAAGTTTTTTTTTGTATTGGGGGAAAATATTTAGCTAAAAACTTTTTACTAAGAACAATCTAAGTGGTGATAAATTAAAGAGGTAAGAATTTCAATCATGATTTGGCGATTTCCCTCAATGTAAAATGGAATAACCTTAACCAAATTGCATCCTCCTAAGCTCCATTAATGTTAAAAGTACCATATATCTCCAAAAAGTTGACAATATGTACATTTGGATCCTCATTCTACAAGCAACCAAACTATAAATGTTATTAAACCGTCTAAATCATGATAGACATGATATCAAAATTTTTGGCCTCCACCCATGTCCTTGTAATGATAGATTCCCTTTTAGTGATGGTTTATTATACTTCTGTAGTACGAGATCTTCCTTATCCCATCATTATGGTTGATAATTGTAACCTCATAACTTCTAGGTTTCTATCCCTTAAATTTTAAAGTAAGGTCCTTTCAACTTTTGGATTCAACTCAAGTAGTTAAAGCTATTCCTAGTTATAAACCAACATACCTAAATCCTAAATTTTAGCTATAAATATAAGAATAAGGAAAAAGTTCTAAAATAAAAATTTATGCAAAGAAAATAAATTAATTAAATTTATGAAAATAAAGTGTTCCTAATATCTTACTCTCCAGAAACAATGCCAAAAAATTGATTGTGTATTTTTTCAAAAGATCGATAAACAAGTGCACTGATTGTTCTTATAATAATATGAGTATTATTCCTAAAAGGACTACATGTACTAATAATAACCATCTTTTTATTATCTATTCTAACGAAGTTAATGATCGATGTGAAAAGGAATAATTAATTAAGGTGAATTTACTAATCAAAAGTAGAAAACCAAAACAATAAACGAGACTAAAATAACCAATTGATAAACAAGATTTAGATATAGAATCTTGAAATCTATCTATACTTAATCTTATCTTATTTTAGTTATTAACCTAACATCTTAGATGAGTGAAAATTCTAAAGTTATATTCATATTCTTTCTTAAGGAATATAGTTCCTATCTATAAGTTGATAGGTTGAAATCTCTTCTAATATAAATTCCTTTATTGTATTCGAATTTAACCAAAAAGATTTATATAGTCCTATCTTTATGATTTTATGCAACTATTGTAATTCATACCACATTATATTCATACATATGATTTCTCAATCCCTATACATGAAATCTAAAATTGAATCAAAACACTAGCAAATTTTAATTACACGAGAAGTAATCATTAATAATTTGTAAGGAAACTTGGGTTTTTTTATTAAATCAAAGAATTAATTCAATCACATAATTCTGAGGTCAATCCTTTCTAGATATATCCTAATTTAGTTCATACTACGATAATGAAAACCAACAAAAACCAGGAAAACTATAAAATAGAAAACTTATTGTAATGAATCTTAAAATCATGATTTCTTCACTTAAGTCTTGATGGAAAATGCTTGCTTTTCTCTTTAAGGTTACTTCTTTATTCTCTTAAAATACTATAAGTTGTCTCCTTAATGATGTTTTTTCTTTTGATTTCTCTTCCTTTCTTTTATTCTCATGAAATCGTAAAAAATTTGACCAACATAAATGACTATAGGCCCATGTTCCTCCCCTACTGAAAACTCTCCATCTTATAAAAAATTTACTACCAATACCCTTGTTAAGCTTATGTTCCATTATATATAATATGACTTCAATAAGGTACCATGTTAGTGTCCTATATTGGTCTTAAGTTCCTCTAAAATAATGCTAAAAATTCTCCTACTTAGCTTCAACTTGCGATAATTCATTTCTTCTTCATTGGGAAGCTAAAAAAAGTTTGAAAATAAATATATAAGTTATATTGACTACTAGACCATATAAAACCAGGCAATCATAAGTAAGATTCTCTCAAGATCATGCTAAAAATATAACCTAGTTAGTACCTATCTGTCACCATTTAAAAAAAAAAAAAATTGGATTGATCGATAAGAGATGAAGAACAACGTTAGGAGAGATATAGTACTCTGCTTAGTCTCCTACAACCAAAACAACAACACAGTATTCAATACAAACTAAACTAAATAGGACAACAGTATAGTAAGGACACCATTGCTTATCAAAGCCAAGTTGATTGTAAAGAGGTAAAAGACCCTTCTTATTTGCACCTCTAAGATGATAATGCTTCTAAATTATTGCTAAGAGAACATAGGTAATCCAGAGGCTTCCAGCTTGCTTCAATCATCATATTGACAATATAACAACCCAACTCCTTAAGAAAGGCAGTATTTGTTCACAAACACAAGTCAACTAAAGACATCATTTATACTGCATCTCCATAGAGGTCGTTTAATCCTCTATTGTTGGTATTTGGAGTTTTTCTTTTTCTTCCTGGTTGATTTCCTCTTTGCAGTTTTTACTTGCACACAAAAATGTCCTAGAATGTCAGGGATTCGGTCTGCAGCTAATGAAGAATCACAATTCTTTTCTGTTAAATCTAGAATGCTTTCTCTAGGGGAACCTAGTTTTTGTTCTGCATTTCAAGAGATGACATTCCTAGTCCCCCTACTGGACACTCTATAATCACTAGAGTTTACCATTATTGTCTGTTCTTCATTCTCTAACCTAGCCTTATAATTCTTATTTTTCCCAACAGTTGTTAATGAAGTCAACACGTTGGCCTAATCCATCTGACAATGCTCTAAATATAGCGAGGTGAAGTGATGCACTTCCTTTTCCAGACTCTTGGGAGAGGTGTGTCCAGATGCTATATTGGCCTTCCCACCCTCAGTATCTGGGATATCAACTGCTGAGTTATCATTAGTATCAATTTGGGCACTCATAACCTCATCATTTTCTATTATAAAATAATCATTCCTCCATAATTCATCCTGCCATCCAGTTTGAAAAAGTTTTCCTATAGGAACCCATTTCTTGATTGAATTATGAGGCTTACAAGGATATGTCACCTTAATTTCAGATTTTCAATCTCCTCTGTTTCACCTAATTTGAGTATTGGTAAATAATTAGGTAATATGACATTCCTTTTTACCTCCACACAGATTTTTGCATACCTAATTCGCTCTATTCTAGAAGTTTGAGCATCCATACAAAGAGGCTTCCCTAAAGAGCTTGCTAAAAAACTCAATCCTTCAATTGTCCAAAATTCTAGTGGCAAATTATGAAACCGTACCCACATAGGAAAAATTCTACACATTCTCTATCAAAAACTATCCCAGGTTTCCACTTCTGAATAAACATGGTTTGGTCCCTTGTATGCCAAGGTCCCATTTCTAGTATTTCATTCAAATTACTATCACCAGTAAATTTAAACAGAATAGTGCCATCATTTATGAGTAAAGTTTTTTCCAAACCTTTCTTACCCTATCGAATAGTTGCCCAGGCATTTATGATTGGAAATGCGGGCCTTTTACTTCAGAAGGATCTAAGCAAGGTAGTAGACCAAACCCTCACTCCGGTTTGCATCAATTCAATCGGTGGACTAACCACACCATCCTTCATAGCGTCCGAGTAGCATTTCAGATGTGTCTTAGGTTGTTGCACATGATTTTTCTTTCTCTAATCACTAATCTTGGGGGAGGGATTCTGTGAATCTAAAGCTATTGAGCTTACCACTTTTCTAGATGCATGTTGTTGACAAACCTCCTAGGTGAGCACAGGGAAAATTCTCATGCACAGGGGTGAAGGTGCCCCCATTCCTTTCCATGAGCTTCAGGTCATTGTCCTCCTGCCTCTCTTTGAATTTTCATCCATCATTATCCTCACATTGTAGCTCCTCCATCTCACGCTGTTCCCATAACCCAAACATAACCCAAATCTGCTAATCCTAGAGACCACTGAGCAAGCTAGATCTGCAACCCACCACCCAGATCTGAACGTTGGGCGACCCACCGAAGAAATCTGCGCCAGCTATTGGTTCTCTGTAGCTAGGTAAGTTGGGCCTGGCGGCAGTGCAAGGAGTTTGTCTTGCTTTATTGTCGCGTTGGGAGGTAGAAGGTTGGGCCTCGGACTCTACTCTCATGTCTTTGCTTTGCTCTCGCACTTGCTCTAGATGTGAAAGTTCAAGATGCACTCATCTTCTTAAATCATCCAAACACTAATGGAAGATAGGAACAAGAAGAATACGATGGATGTAAGGTGATGGCGTCGGCAGCGGAGAGAAGGGGACGTGTCTAATATCTCGTGCAACTATCTATCACTATTTTATAGAACTTAGGTTGGTTTTTTAAGGCAAAGAGTCTAAGAATAAGAGACGTCCATCTCATTATTAGTGAATAAAAGATATACATTTTTCTTTGCCATACTGTACCTACTGGCCATCAAGCTCAAGTGAATACAAGTTTCTTTCCTATGCAACTTTTCTTGATGCTTTACCATTTGTTTTGCTTTAAGAACTTATTTCTTTTGGTTGTGTAATTATTATCTTTCATTTTTTGATGATGAAATTAATAAAAATTATATATTTTGATGTATTTTACCTTAGCATTTTGATATGTGATTATGGAAAAATTCATATGTGCATTTCATTGCTTATGTTTTACCTTAAGAAGTGTTATAACTTAAGAAGTGTTAAAGTTTATATGATTATTGTATTAGGCCGATCTACATTTTAACAAGTCTGTTATGCCTTTAGAAAATTTAGAGCTTAAATAATAGTAAAAGTAGGCAAATATGCATTTTAGGAAGTGTGTTTTGTCTTTACAAAATTTCTTGTCACACAATTTCTATAAACAGTCAAATTTGCATATTAGCAATTGTCATTTCCCTTTATAAAATTATTATGCATTATTTCCATAAAAAGAAAATTTGTGTCTTAGTAAGTGCACTTTTCCTTAACAAATATCTTATTACATAACTATCATCAAAGGTAGATATGTGTATTAGCAAGTATGTTTTCCATCGCAAAAATGTCTTGTTGCATGATTGTAATAAAGGGAGATCTATTTGAATGAGTGCTTTTCGACTTTCTGAAATTTCTTATTTTATGATTATTGTAAAGACATATCTTCATCTTATTAAATGTATTTTGCATTTAAAAAATTTCTCATTATGTGATTATCATTTTCAATGATGGACTTATATAAAAGATTTGAATATTTAAAAGAAATACCTTTTACTAATAATAAGGGTATAGATGATTCCTATTCTACGTTCTACATCTTTCTTTTACACTGGGATATAACAATCTATAAGTTCTTAACCTAAAGAATCTCCTTATAAGAAATGGATTATACCAATTTTGGGTGAAGAGTAAATCACTATAATATTATTTTATGGGATTTAAGATAAACCTCAATAAGCTTTTTGTATTTAGAATCCTACCTAACAGACTATTAAGCTTCCTAATAATATAAGTAATTTAAAGAATGCAGAAATCTCACATCAACAAACTTTTCTCACTGTAGAAAATAAAAACTCAATATTTATACAAACTTTTTTACTTTATAGCGCTTGTTTGTTTTTTTTCTTTTTTTTTTAATGTTATCTGCTTAAAAGGAAGAATCTTATATTTGTTCTTAACCTTCTAGTCATTTTTAATATGATTTCTTTCATATGGGGCAAAATATGACCATTTTTATATTAAAATTTGATGTTTGCTTTGATCAACCTATTATGTTTGGTCTAAAAAATAAAATCCTCTTATAAAAAGCATTATTCCTTTTTTAACTTGTTACTAAGTACGTAAATACCTCATAGAATCCTTCAAGTAATGTCATAAACACCTTGATACAATCTTCCAAGTAAATTAAATATCATTATAATTGCCAAGTTATTTAGAATTTTAAGACTTTAAGTTCATTCTTTCTTCAAATAAATATTGTAATGCTTAATCATTTCTTTCATCAAATATAGGTATCAATCATAATTAAAAAATTATTAGCATCTTAAAATTTTTTAATCATTAAAACTTCATAAATGAATTAACTTATTTCAATAATCTCTCCATCTTTAATACTAATAAAATATTAGAAAAATAAACATAATCAAAATAGCAAGTTAGATTATGGTATACCTCTCTATATGGTTCTTGGGAATGTACTTCCTTATGCCGCTCCCCTTAATCCAAGATCTTAAACTTGCAACAATATACTCAGTATTTGTATTCTTTTAACATACATTCTTATGCATATCAAACAAGATTTGAAATAATTCCCCAAGATTTGTATGACGAATGATATATCAAAAATTTGAGCACAATTATATAAATGTAGTATCATCCAAAAAGTAAGATTATATATCATAATCATCTATGATAAAATAAATAAAATTATAGTAAAATTTCCATAATTAAACACATAATCTCATCATAAAAAATATCCAATGTAGTCCACACAATTCATGAACATGTAATCCAAATACTTCATAATACAACTCCTTCCTCCCTCTTTTTGACATCATCAAAGAACCAATATGACCCTTATGGATGTGGAGGAGATAGAAACAAAATTTTCCTATATAAAACTCATCATTAAATCAAGTTGTCCACTGAAAAGTTGGATACCATCCCCAATTCTTGACATGTCCTTATCTAATCTTCACTATGAGTAATTGGAATTGTTCATCCATGTCCCCTTAAGGTGTAGTAAACCTTAAGTTAAGTTATTACTCCAGTTAAACAAGATGACTCTCTATCTCATCAATAATATCCTCAATAGTCACCCCGTCGTTCCCATCCTTACCTTTAAGATTTGGAGAAGTAGAGCATATAACACCCACTAAAGGACTACCATTAAATTTTACTTTTCCCATATGGAAATAAGAACTTTGCAAAACATTATACTTCAGGATCATAGTTAAAAGAGTATTTTCATTAAAAAGTTGAGAGTATTTAAAGTAAAGCTATCAAATGATGGTGGAATATGAAAGTTTTCAAGTATATGAGATATGTTGGACTAAGTGAGATTAACCCATAATTTTGATGATAACAAAACATGTTGCTACTAAATTTTTATCTTTGATGATATTAGTAAGTTAATGTTGTTAATATTTCAAGAAAAAGGTCAAACATCAAGTTCAAATCAAAGGATCTAATTCAAGAGGTTTTCTAGGAAATTAAGATGAAGAACTAAGAATAATAAAGAATGAAGTCATCTGTATGTAACAACCATTGTAATATTTTTCTTATAAGCTTCATCTTTAACAACCATTTTAATATTTTTCTTATAAACTTCATCTTAGTCATTTAAATGAATTAGGGCCTCAATAATTAAATGTTCATTTACATATAGGATAAAATACAGAAGTCATTTTATAATTACGAGGGAATTTGCATTAAACTAAAGAAATATATTGATCTTCAAACAAACTTTAGGAAGATTATGAAATAGTATTAAATTAATTTTTTTATCAAAGTGATGTTTTAATTGTTTGAAAATTTTAAAATGTCAAAAATTGGTGATCTAAAGTGTTTCTAAATTTTTTCATAAGTTTTTAGCTAGCCAAAAAGATATATAGTTGATTAGTTGAATTTACTTATAAGCTAACTATTATACTGTATAACAAGTGTTTGAGAGGAAACAAAGGGAACCTCGAAGATAGAAGTAACATAAGCAAAGAGCCACATGTAAGTAAATAGTTTGACATTTGTCTGCGTGACAAATTAATTTGCTCTAGTGTCATTTGCAAAAGTTTCGTTTGTAATCAATTAGCGTAATAACTTCGAAAATAGGTCTTGCTCCCTATATCATTATTTTGTAAGGTATCTCTTACCTTATTGGAAATATATTCTTTTAAATTAAAAAAAGCATTTGAGTTAGTTTTAGGTATAAATAGACCATAATCGAGTTATGGCAAAAATTTTTGGCAATAAATTGGTTTTTGGAAAGCATTTGATTGAGTTATATTACATTTAGGTATTTTAGTAAAGATTAAAGAAGATTGTAAAAGGGTTTCTCTTCATCCTAGGATGAAAGATTTTTAAAGGGTTCCTCTTCACCTGTAGGAAGATGTATGTACGGAAGGCTTCTCTTTGCTTATTGAAGAAGACAATAATGACTTCCTATATAAAGCTTAGGGAGTGCCCATATGTCAAAAGTTATTTGGATAAACATCTATAAATTTATTTTATCTCTTTCCCTACTCTCCTTTATTGTAGTGATGTTTAAATTTTAATTGTTTCATATGAATTTTCGAGCCACTCATTAGAATATATAATTTACTTATTAGTTTTCAAAATAAGAAAATTAATGAACACAAAAAATTCAATGCCTCTTGCATTCCATATTGGGATGAACATGATAGATGCTATAGAGATCTTTTTATGGTGGAAATGATTTATCATAATGTGAAAAGATGTATAAGGTTAATTATAATATTGAAGATCACCCCTAAGTCCATCACAAGCAAGGAAAATGTACAGGTTATGAAGAAACAATGCAATTTGATGAGCTAATTGAGATCTTTACTCCTTATTGGTTTGGTTTTATTAATAAAATTTAGATAATCAAGAACTAAGTTAGGTTTCATATTTGGTGGAAAGGGGATCTATTCCAAAAAATATATTAATGAAATTATATGAGTTTATATGGGTTACAATACCTAGAATTCATTAATAAGAGTAGGAGTAAGATTGATGAATTAACCGTTAATATTGGAAATATTACGAGGATTTTTCTCATTAATATGATCTTCAATATTATAATAAAAGAGTTGGACAATAGTTAGGTAAACATATATTAAGGCAAAGAAAAAGATTGTTACGTTGACTTCGCAAAATATTAAAGAATGCCTTGTTTCCTTTAAATATTCATATGATGTGTCTAAGATGCACTTGTTAGGTATAAGGCAACCCCTTTCATATCTCCTAAATTCATCGAAATCAATCATAAAGTATTCAATTTTTTATTTGGAAGGAGTTGAGGCAGTAGATAAAGGAATTTCAATTCTACAAGTTTTACAAATAGGTTGTTTGAATATCCCAAGAAGCATTGTGAAATGAAATAGGTTTAAAAGAGGGAAAAACAAAACAAAAAATCCACAAAAATTCAAAATAGATGCCATCCTCCATTAAACAAATCCCTCCAAAATTTCAAAAATATAATTCCAAATATATTTGAAGAATAAGCAAACTTTAAATAAATCACAGAGAATAAGTTTAAATGTCTTATCACATTTTTAAAAATCTTACAGATTGAAGAAATAATATCAAATGAAGGTTTAAGATCCTAAAGAGAGAAGTCTTGCCTCTGCAGAGAGAAATTGTTGAATAATATTTGAAAGTATTCATCAAAGATTATTTAAATGGTTTGGATTTAAGCATATGCATCTATGGAAGTCTTTTGGGAGGAAATTAGGGCTTTTTATTACACTAGGGACTATTTTGGAGGTTAACTATATAAAAGAGAATGAAGAATTAATGAAGAGTGGGGTGTAGACTCATCCCTAGCTCAATTGAATGAACAAAGAACATCTAGGTGTTGTTTCTCATTTGAAATTTCATGCCTTTTCCTAATACTTTTGAACCAAGTATACCTCCCTGCATAATAAGACTACAAAATTAAAGAGAATGTATATATGTCATCCAAATTTTGTAATAAATTTAATTGAAATGATCCTCATTAAATGGTTTTATAAATATATATTTTAACTGGTTAAAAGAATAAAAAATTATACTTTCTTTTCATCATTTTAAACATGAACTATACAAAATGATGCTTTATCTCTATATGTTTAATCATATAATGTTGGATTGGTTCTTGATTAGGTATATAACATTAGTGCTATCACATCTCAAGGGAATACTAATAAGAACTACTTAAAAATTCTGAAGTTATTATTTATTCTAAAACAGTTAAGCACAACAATGTCCTAAAGCAATATATTTTGCCTTAATTGTAGAAATATTAGCTAATCTTTTTTTTCTTATTTATCTTGAGATTTAGGAATGTCTTACAAATTAATAAGTTTCTAATGTACTTTTCTTATCTAATAAACTAGTTGTAAAATATTTATTTGAATATCATATAAGTTCTAGATTTTAAAACTTAAGGTATGAAATCCTTGGAGGGGGGTTCCTTCTAAGTATCTTAATATCCTCATAATTTCTAATAAGTAAGACTCCATAGGCGATGCTTGAAATCTAGCACACATGCATAAAATCGAAAAATATCCAATACAATACCAGTAAAATATGATAAGCTACCAATCTTACATTCTTCATCATTGTGTAGCTTTTTATTTACACTCGTTAATGTGAATACTATTTTTTCTCATCCATTATGGTTTTTTAGCGACACTTGAGTACACTTGGCTTGATTCATGAATGTTACTCATTTTATTCTCTTTATTTGAACTCCATAAAAGAAATGAAGTTCTTCAATCATGTTTATCGCTAACTCCTTGCTTATATTGTTAACATTAGTAACAACAAATATGATATAATGTATAGATATTTTCATAAGAAGCATATCATTCTTTTCAATTTGAAAAGTAAGGCTTAAATACACTAAAACGGATATAGTATGACCTTTTCTTTATTTTTAATCCTTTTGTTTTAAAAACTATCACTCACCATATTGTATTCTTTAACTATCATATAGCCCATTCCATCATATTTCATTAGTTTTCCATCTATTCTTTTAACCAAAAATGATTTAATATTAGAGCTATGAATGGATAAAAAACCGACAAAATATGATGTAAGGGTTATGTTATAGCTAAACAATACCATAAAGGCTAGGTGATAATTTTTGTAAAAAAAAGGATTAAAATGAAAAAATTCAACCATATAAGGTCCTGTATAATTAATCTAATAAATAAATTTTGTATTGAATTTACCTTTTAAAAAATCATTTCAATGAGAAATGTGGTAATCATACTATGCTCGTGAAGTTTGGTTAAGGGTAATAGAGCTTTAAACAACTTATAAATATGATTATGGAACTCATAAATCTCAAAACCTAATGGTTGTTTAACATGAGCTTTCTCTTATATCTAACCATTCAAAAAAACCCTTCCAAATCCATTTCAAATACCTTGAAATTTATAGAGGATGCATATTCAACTATATAAGATTTCAGTATTACTCCCACCTTATGATTATAACATTTTGTAGCTAGCCTAGCTTTATTCCTTACTATGTTACCAAATTCATCTAGTTTGTTCTTATAAACCCATTTTGAACTTATGATTATTTAATTTAAAGGTCTACGTACTAGAGTCAAAACCTTACTCCTTTCAAATTGGTGTAATTCCTTTTTCATGGATAAAACCCAATTTCCATCTCCTAATGCTTCATCTATGGATTTGGATTGTATATATGTCAGATGAATGGAATGTTAGATAAGTTCTAAACAACTAGCCAAGTGGATGGTTCTTTATGCATTTCCAAGCCTCTAGGAGGCTTTTATCTCCTATCTTCTTTAGTTGGTTCAATAAGTTGATCTTCTTTTATTTCTCCATCTAATTCATGGTATGCTTCTTCATGTGTTTCCTTTTCCATTGAATTTTCTTTCTTTAAAGTTGTACTTATATCATCATCATCATCATCATCATCATCATCATCTATACCTTCTACTAGAGGAGGTGCATTAGTCTTGTCAAATATAATATGTATAGATTCTTCTATGAAATGTTTTATTTTATTTTAAAACATTATATGATTTACTAGTTTAAGAGTATCTTAGGAAAATTTCTCATCTAATTTTGCATTAAACTTTCTTAGATTAACACTAGTATTGAGAATATAACATTTTAAAAAATCCTCTAAAGTAAATGATCTTGGGTATCCTATTACACCAAAGTTAATTAGGGGTCTTTTCCAAAAGAGATTTAATATACACTTATTCACTATATAGCAAGAAATTGACATGACCTTGACCCAAAAGTATTTGGGAAACTTATAGTTATTGATCATAATCGTATCCATTTCTTGAAGAGTTATATTTTTTCTCTTAATTACCCATTTTGTTGTTGTGTTCTAAGTGAAGGAAAAAGGTCCCCTTGTCTTGAAAATATAGTTCCAATCTCTTATTTTTAAATTCCTTGCAATCATCATTCTAATGGATTAATAGATAAATTTTTTTAAATCTTTTAAACATTTTTAGCAAGCTTAACAAAAATTTTAAAGCTTTCATCCTTGCTTGTAATAATTAACACCTAAGTGTATTTTACTATAATAACTAACAATAATAAAAGCATAATATTTGTTGCCTAACTTGAAATTCTAAATGATCAATATAAATCTATTATTTTTGAATGAACTTATTGCTTGCTTGCCTATTTTACATGCTTTATAATTTTTTTTCCTTTTGGTACTTTATTAATGGAATCCTATTAACAAGATGGAATTTTTTAAACATTTTTTTGTAGTTCCACACTCATGTGTCCTAGTATTTGATGCCACATTGAAAGGGTCCTTATTTACAAATATTAAACACTTGACATCTTAGAAAAATCATAAATACCAATAGTATACACATTTCCTTATTTCTAATAAATACTATTGAATTATCCCTTTCTTATCAACATATTGATCATTATTAGACAAATAATGTACCCTTTATCACATAGTTAGTTTGTACTCAAGAGATTATGCTTTAATATATTAAAAAATAACACACTGTCATTTATAGCATTTTTTTAATTCTTTCCATTCTTTCTAATGATAATTACCTTACATTTGGTGTTATCTCTAAATATCATGTCTCTATCATCTTTCCCTTCATTTGTTTAATGAATTTGATTGTCTCCTATCATATGTCATGAAAAAATATTATCTATTTAGTACTTGCTATGCTTAATCTTATTTACCTACACAAATTATTTATTCCATATTAGGTATGCTAATATACTTTGTTCCTTTAAGGTTAGCCTTTGAGCTCTTCACAACCCACTATTTCTTGTATTTTTCTTAAAGTCTCTTTTTAAGATAACAAAATCATTTAACATGACCAAAGTCTCCATAATAGTAATATCATGCATGATATTGCTTATGAATGTTGTGCATGTTGAATCTCTTATATGATTCTTTATATGATGAAATTTTACTTGCATTTTGATTATATAGATTTCTGCATACTAGCTCTTGGTCTTGTATAAGCATGTCAGGATGTGCAATAATTGTTTCTTTTAGAACAAGTGTTTGCTAGTTTATATTAGCTCATAGATGCATAAAATGATACATTTTACGTTTTCTATAGCAATGCATGAGAATCTTAGTTATTGTACAAAAGGTTTTGTAAATTCTTATCCTTAATAGAGATTGTTTTTCCATTAAATAAACTAGATCCTTATGTATTTTCTATTTTATGCCTATCACTTGGGATCTTCTATTCACTCAATAATGTGTTTAGTTTTGCTTTCCCTTTTTTGAAACTTTCAAGTGATGTCTTCAACGATGAAACTTTTCCTAAGAGTTGTGTTCTAATGTATTAAGTTGGTGCTCTTAGAAATATGAAAGTATACTTATAGTTTTGCTATCTAATTTTTAATTTCTCATTTTCTTTCATATATGTCTCTAATGCCTTTGAGTTACTTTGACTTTTAGGAAAACTTCTTTCCCTCCTTAGTCATGATTTCCATATTCTCAATCAATTTTCATACGTTATACTAGTGCTCCTAGAATAATCCTATATTCCTTCAATTTTATCTTTCTTTTTGTATTACTTCTTTTTTACCTTCTTGCTTTTACTCTCTTTAAGATTTGAGAATTAATTATTGAATTGACTTCTTTTTACATTCATAACAAACAAAGTTAGCCTTTTTCTTAGAATTAAACTTACCTTTAGCTTCTCTCCCCTTTTTCCTTTTATTCCTTGTTCTTCTTAAGAAACCTCACTTTCACTTGAGGTTTTAGTGTTATCATTATGTCTTTCTTCCTTCCATTTTCAAGGCAAACTTGTTTATTTTGCTTGTGTTCATCCTCCTGAGCTTCAATTAGTCAAATCTCATATGTGAGTGAAGACTTGACTATCTCTTCTAGTGGTAGGTTACTCAAGTCTTTCACTTCTTATATCGTCATCACCTTAAGCTTCTAATCTTTATGCAAGCATCTAAGAATATTTCTAAATATCCTAATATTGGAGAAAGTTTTATCGATTTTTTTGTAAATTAATGATATTAATAAAAAATTATACGTATAAAAAATGGTTTCATTATACTTTATATGACATAATTCATATTGATGGACATGCAAACTTACTTTACTTTATATGACTTGATCTATACCTTCATATATGATTTTTAATGCATGCCAAATATCATATGTAGTTTTGCACATCAAAATACTATTAAAATCACTTCAGTTTTAAGAAAAAAAAAGAGAAAACTCTATAGTTTAAAGCCATTAGTCTCCTATCTTTTCTAATCGTAATCAAATTGAGTCTTAAAGAAAGACTTGGTCACTTTATTTATGGTAAAGGTTTTTGTTGAGACTATAGGTACCTTCTCAACAATATTTCTCAACTCTACTCTTTTCTTCATAAGGAAGAATCTCATTCTAGTTTTCTAATATAAATTTTTAAAATCGTCAAAGTGAGGTTCTTAGTTAATGTCTTTTCCCTCTATACATACTATTTCTTTTCTCTCATACCACTAGATACTTAAGAAGAGCGTATGCTCTTATAATGGGTTCCCAAGAAGGGGCAAATTAGGTGACACAAACTAAACTCATTCAATAACAATTTATCGAATACCTTAAAGACAAATATAACAACAATTGAGAATATTGATAATAACAACGATAACAACATAATAGCTCCAAAAAATGCATTTGAAGTTGGTATTTAATTTTGTTAAACCAAATATAACAACGGTAATTCCAAAGTATTTATAGTCTCTTTAAGCTAATAGCATAACATCCTCGAGCATCTAACCAATATACTAAAATAGCCAATCACTCAAGACAAAATATGTATAAGAATAGAGTAACAATATCACAATATCGATATAAATACTTTAAGAGATAAGGGAAGAAAAATACTTAGAATTTATAATTATTATATCCTCCTTAACTTATGTTCACTTCACAAGCTCATTAAAAAAATTACAAATTCTTTGTAATTATTTTTTAGTAGGTAAAAAGTAAATTGCTACAATCTTGTCCTTTTGAAGACTCAAGACGTACCTTATTAGTTTTTGGGGTTAGAAATCCCTATAACAAACTCCTAGTCCTCATAATCACACAAGTAACCTCAAGAATACATAAAGCTCAATACAACAATGTTAGCTCACTTTAAAATACAAAAATTCAACATTTTCACAAACTTTAATTATTTTATATTCCTTTGTTTTTCTCTTATTTCTCTTATGCATTTCATTTCAAGGAAGGCCTCACATATTTGTTCTTAACCTTCTAGCCTTTTTAAGATCAGTCATTTCTAAAATGTAATAATCTTACCCTAAAAGATGAAGCCTAGCTTGGTAGACTTATCCTGTTAAGTCGAACAAACTACTATTCATGGCAAGGAACACTTCTTATTTTTCCAGTTGAATGGTCCAATTCTCTTGATTAATTCAATTCAGTTATCTAAACATAATGCTATTTTAAATGGCATTTTTTAATTCTTCATGCACTTTTTAGATGTTTCATTGACTTGACAACCTTTTTAACTTATTACTAAGTATATGAATACTACTTGGAATCTTTTAAGTAACATCTCAAAAATCTTAAAACAACCTTCTGTGTATATTGCATCAGATCATAATCTCCAAATCATATATAAACGTTAAGGCTTTATGATCCTTTCTTCAAATAAACAATGTCATGCCTATTCATACATCTTATATAAAAGTATGGTATTTATTATACTCAAAGAAAAATGATTAGTAGTTCAATGTAATGATCAAAGCCTTACAAATAAATTCACTTAGTTTAACATTTTTCTTCCTTCAAGTCCAAATTTAGGCCTATATAGTTGAAAGACATAAAACCTTTTCTAATAATTATTGATAAAAAAGTACATATATATATAGTTCCAGAACAAAAAAAAAGTAATACGTCATAATTTTCGTGATAATGGCATAACTTTCCATCACTCCCCCTCAAGATGAGGCAAAAATATTCTGAAGACCTGTTTTGCCAATTAGAAGTGAAAACTTGTCCCACTGAGGCCCTTCGTCAAGATGTCTGAAACACGATCATTGGACTTGACAAATGAAATATTGATTGACCCATCATCCATCTTTTCTTGTATGAAGTGTTTATATATCTCAATATGCTTGACTCGATCATGCTAAGCTGGATTCGAAGTTATCTCAATTGCAACATGATTATCATAATACACCTAGCACGGAGACTTGTCAAAAACCGCAACTTTTGGAGCAAACGCCTCAACCATAACACTTCATAGACCCCTAGTGTCAAGACTCAGAGCTCTGCTTTAGCTGTAGACCTTGCAACTACACTCTGTTTTTTACTCTGCAAACTCACCAAATTTCCACCCACAAAGATGTGGTATCCAGAAGTAGATTAGCGATCATCAATTGAACTGACCCAGTCTGCATCAGTAAAATACTCTACCCTTGTTCCATGCTGTGGAGTATACAATATACCCCAACTAAGAAACCTTTTTAAATATCAGAGTATCCTGTGAACAATCTCCATATGTTGGTGTCTAGGATCATGCATATAGCGGCTTACAACACTCACTACGAAAGCAATATCAGGGCGCATATGTGAGAGGTAAATTAACTTACCCACCAACCTTTGATATCGCCCTTTCTCCACAGCTGACCTAGTACCAGCAACCACCATAACATTTTGATCAATCAGGGTAGCAGTTGGTTTACAACGTAACATTCCAACTTCTTTCAGAAGATCAAGAACATATTTCCTCTAGGATAGAAAGATTTCGTGTGAAGACCTGGACATCTCAATTCTAAGGAAATAACGTAATTGGCCCAAGTCTTTGACTTCAAACTCCTATGACAATTGTTTCTTCAGCTTCTTAATCTCTACCTCATTGTCACTTGTCACCACAATATCATCAAAATATACAATTAACACCACTAGCTTACCTCCATGTGTTTGTAAAATAAGGTATGATCAGTACAACTCTACCGATAGCCTATTTGTTTGATAATAACATTGAATCGAGCGAACTAAGTCCGGAGCAACTGTTTCAATCCATAAAGGGATCGTTTTAACCTGCACACCTTTCCAGTTGTAGTAATACTCTCAAAACCATGAGGTATCTGCATGTACACCTCCCTTTTCAAATCACCATGTAAGAACGCATTCTTCACATCAAGTTGATAAAGTGGCCAATTTCGATTTGCAACACATGATAGGAGGGCTCAAACTGAATTCCTCTTTGCCACTGGAGCAAATGTTTCCTCATAATCCACACCATAGGTTTGGTAAACCCTCTTACTACTAGTCGTGCTTTGTATCGATCCACAGTTCTTTTTGGTGTTTGTTTCACAACAAACACCCACTTATAACTAACTGGGCTTTTACTAGGTGAAGCACCAACTCCCATGTCTGATTTTTTCCAACGCCCTCATCTCCTCAAACATGGCTTCCCTCCACTTTGGATTGGCCATAGCAACCTTCAAATTTTCTGGAATACTACAACAGATAGAAAGGCTACAAAACTTTGATAAATAGGAGACAAGGAACTATATAAAATAAAGTCAGAATATCATAGCAGTACCGAGAAGGGGATGAACATCTTGATGTTGTCCCTTTCGCAAAACAATCGGCAGGTCCAAGTCAGGATTAGTAGAATTAGAAGGAATGGAAGAGACAGAGGGAGTGGTATTGTCATGATAGGAAGAGGTGGAGGTAGGTTGAGACTGCGAAGCATCCTCCCGAGGCCCCAATTGATCACCGATAAATTGCAGAATAGACTATATTGAACCTTGTTGTAGCTATTCACTCTCTTTTGGACCAATAAAAAAATTCTCCCCCTCTTCCTGACGCCCCTCCCTGCATTCTTCTGTGGAGCTAGATGCTCTACCTAGAAGTCTCTCGCCATTACCAAATAGTAGGGAGGTGGCCAATAATGGTAGGTCTGCCATCTCCAACTAGGTGTCACTAGTCTCCCCCTTATCTTGATAAAAAGATCAACTAAATGGGGTTAAATACAAGGCATTACCTCCCAATGTACTAGGTATTTATTATTCATCACTATGTCTCAGAGAATCATAAAAGGCTTCATCTTCCTGAAAAGTCACATCCATGGAAACAAGAAATCAACGCTTTTGAAGGTAATAACATTTATACCCCTTCTGAACGCACGAATAGCCTACAAACACACACTTTAGAGATTGAGGATCTAATTTACTCATTGTGGAATGATGATCATGCATGAAACAAGTACACCCAGACACCTTGGAAGGGCCAGTGAACTGAGTCTTCCCTTTAAGCAACTCCAAGGGTGTCTTGTATGAGAGAGTGTGAAGGGACATTCTATTGATTAAAGATGCATCTGTAAAAACTGCTTCTCCCCATAAAAAATTTAGGACTTGCATTGTAAAGATAAAGGATCGCTTCACCTCTAAAAGGCAGTGACTTTTACCCTCTGTGACTCCATTTTGTGCAGGTGTATCAACATATGTGGTTTCATGAATTATGCCCTGTTTAGTCAAGTAATTAGAGAAATCCTTTCGGGTGTACTTCGTTTCATTATCTGATTGAAGCATTTTGATTGTAACCCCAAACTGAGTTTTCACCATCTTGTGAAACTTCTTGAAACAATAAAAAACCTCATCATTCCTATGTAAGAGATATACCTAAGTACATCTACTGAAACAACCAATAAATGTTACAAACCATTGAAAACCACTAATTGTAGCTATTTTAATTGGACCCCAAATATCTAAATGAACCACATCAAACTGATGCACACTTTTATTTCTAATTTTCAGATAGTAATTTCGAGTATGTTTAGCAAACTCACATTCATCACAAACTAGTTGTCTTTTATTACAAACTTGAGCAAACCCAGGAAATATCCTATACAAACCTTGAAATGAAATATGACCTATTCTACGATGTTCTAATAAAAGACTACGATCATCCTTTTCAGTTCTCAATGCCATGACCTCTTGCTTCCATTCACTTCCTCCTTCTTTGTCCAAATACTACAATCCATTACGCTCTTTACCTGTCCCAATCGTTGCTCCAATGTTCAGCTCCTGAAACAAACAATGAGTTGGACAAAACATCTCACAACAATTTAGATCCTTGGTTAGAGTACTAACAGATAATAAATTAATAAGAAAGGATGGGATGTGAAAGACATTGGACAATTCTAAAGTCAGTGTACATCGAATAGTTCCTTTTCCTTTAATAGGGGTAAGTGAACTATTTGCTATACAAACTGACTCAAAATGAGTACAAGGATGGTAAACAGAAAAAACTTTAGACTCTCCAATATCGACACACCAAAGAGTTGAATGGTCATGGGAAACATTATAAGCAATACCTGATTGAGCAAAGGCAGAAAAATTAAAGGCTTAATCAGCCAAACTGATGGCAGTACTTATATGTGTTAGGGATTGGTATTCACCCAATAGTTGTTTCAAAGTCTTAGCATCATTTGGAGAAAATAAATATGATGTAGCCTGAGGTACCTCTTTAAACTCCTCATAAATGTTGGCCTGGGCTGATGCTTTCCCTCTACTACGTCTGCCACCCTGACCACCACCACGAGCCCCACCATGTCCCCTGGAGATGCTACCATTACCATCCTGTTCAACACCCTATGACAACTAATCTGTCCAGACTATAAGGGAAAGGGGAAATTCAACTTAATGTGTCCTACTTGTCCAAATTAAAAGCAGATTCTCGTGTCCATCTCCTTCTGGATGGCAAGAGCTGACTGATTCAAAAAGGTTGGCATGGAAGATACTTGTCTTATTGTCTCCTCGTTAACTACAATTGAAATCACCTTGTTGAGTGGAGGAAGAGAATCTCGTGACAAAAGGTGAACTTGAATTATCTCAAACTCTACATTAAGCCCATACAAAAAATCTTGAACTCATTAAATATCTAAGAACTGTTGATATTCCTTCACATCATCTGGACATTTTGGGTTGAATGAACAAAAATGATCTCCCTCGGACCACAACCTAGTAAGTTCTGCCATGTATTCTGTGACTGATTGCCCCTTTGCTACAATTGTTGCAGTTGACAATGAATCTCGTATGCTTGTGCTTGTTGACCCCGTTTAGAATATACGTCAACAACCGTATCCAAAACATCACTCAGTTTTTAGCAACTAAACTGTTTTTAAGACATTGGGAGTCATGAAGTTAAATAAGAATGCCATGATCACCGAATTTTTCATCTCCCACTGGTTAATCATGGGATTACCCTCTACTAGTTTCGACATTATTCCTTTAACATAAACTTCTAACCCTTAACTGCGAATCATTTGCAGGGTATTTGTTGACCAAGTCAAATAGGTGGACGCACCATCCACCTTTACCACCATTTGGAGAGGATTCAAAGAAATGTTCTCAGGACTCGGGTTGCCTTGGTTTTCGTTGTTTTGGGTTGCCCGTACTAGTGCCAATTGAGTCTCTGCTAATTGACTATCAACCTTTCCAATGTACCCATTATGACAGGTGTCTCCAGCTATAACTTGATCAACATGCAGTGAAGGAGTTACCCACTGCATAAGGTTTACTCAATATCCCATAAACGTCCTAGCGGTAACTCACTAGGAGCAAACTATCCAATCAAACATTTGCACCTTAAACGTACTAGAAATTGTTGAGTCTTATGGAGACATAACGTTGGTTTGTTTTGCTTTCTGCATTATGACTAACGTAGAGAGTATCGCTTTGGCAAGAAACAAAGATCGCTAATAGAGAGAGAGAGGAGGAATTGGCAGACACCAAAAGGACGATGCCGCCGGTATGTAATTTGACTAAAAATGGCAGCTAGGGTTTTTGTTTATTTATGAAAGGCTTTGATATCAAGTTGAAAGAGATAAAACCCTTTTCTAATAATTGTTGATTGAAAAAGAGTACATATATATATAGTTCCAGACCAAAAAAAAAGGTAATATATCATAATTTTCGTGATAAACCTAAGGTAAAAGTTTGAAAAAGTATAAATGTATGTGTTTAAGTTTCAAAAAGTATAGGCGTATATGTGTTTATTGCTTTTCGAGGTATTTTCTAACTTTAGAATACAATATGCTTTCGAAGCCTAAAAGAAAGGTGGGCAGATAAAGAATGTAGTGAGGAATCCCTATACTTTAAACCTACGTTAAGGGGCATACGTTAGAAATTTACGTGAAATCGGGATCAACTAAACTAGAAAAGAAAGCATTGAGTTGAACTGATTTTTGGTTCCAGATAATAACTATAAATAGACATCTATTCTGGACAACCCTTCTAGAGGTATCAATTAGAATTAAAAGTCTTCATGTTTTCCAGTTATATGAAAAGAAAAGACAGAAACAAGGTCTCATGTTTTCCAGTTACATGAAAAGAAAAGACAGAAAGAAGGTCGTATCTATCTTATATAGAGTTTCTAGACCAATGTTTTGCATACCAAAACGTACCAGCCAATAAACGACACCGTACCGACATGCCAGCTCAAAGTACTAGTCAATAATGGCCTTTTTGATTGATACCGACACGTATTCAAAATATAGATTAATACTGGTCTGTCTATAAAAATTTATAAAATTTGTGGAGCTAAATTGCAAAAGAAAAAATTTTCTTTGTTTTCCTCCATGTTTTAAATTCTTAATCAAAAATTAAACTAGTAAGATAAGATGTTTAAGTTTTAAAAAATTCAACTAGTATTAGACTATTATAAAATTGACTAAGATTGAATAAGATGAAAGAAATTAAAATATGATTGAAAGATATCGTCTTTATCTATTAAAAAATTTAAAGTTCAATTGAAGAAATTATCAAACAAAAAATTAATTAATTAATTATAATTATTTTACTAAAATTAATAGATTAATTAATAAATTGATTGATTTTTATTATCAAACAAAAAAGTTAAAAATTAAACTAAAAAATTAAATAGTTCAAAATTAAACCGGTTAAACTGGTTAAATTTTTGGATCATTGGCTTTTCCTAATCCTACCCGTAATCCTCTCCCTCATTTTCACTTTCATCTCACAGCCACTCAACAATTGTCTCTCCTCTCCCCTCTTCTATGCCGGCAGCCGACGAAGGGTCTCCTTTCTGAGCTCCCTGTGCTGCCTGCCGATGGGTCCTTTCAGTTGCCGCTCATCTTCGCTCATCCTTCCCAGCTTCACTCTGCAACATTTGAAGGTTTAATGTTATTCTGGCTTTTATCTCAGCTGGGATTCATCGCTTTTCAAACGTGAATATTGCTTAAACTTTATAGGTTGAATTTACTGGTAGTGAAAAAATAGAATGCAGATGGGCTTATGTTCCCTAATAATTATCCTCACACCGAGTCCACGTCTAACCCATGCCTATGTGCCACCTACTACCAGTTGAACCCATTATGACTTAAGATTACACGTGTGGCATAGCCCTATGTGCATTAACTCCCTCATTCATTGAGTCTACGTCCACTTATGAATAAATGGAAATTGGGGATCAAATGATGATGTATAAGACTTCGGAGATGATACACGATCAGCGTGTCAGACATCATTCACTGCGCTTTTTTGACAGACTTGTCACCAAATTGAAACGTATGGGTTCCCCATCTTACTGAAAAGTGGGAAAACTTTGTTATTTTTAAATCCGTAATTGGAGTTCTAAAGATTACTTGATATGTTTTGGTGGAGCATCTGTATTGTATGATAATTAAATAATAAGAGTACTGCCTATATTTGTGGTCTTTGTTCAACAATATTTTAATTATGAGAATAAATAACTTATTTTTTATTAAATTTTTTGTAGTCAATGCAAATCCCCCAAAAAGTATTATTCTCTTATCTAGACCATATGTTATGAAAAATGATTGTTTCTATATTAGATAAAAACTTGACTCAATAATTCTAAACTTTTAACTATTTGTATGGACTAGAGTCCCACATTAGTAACTTTCAAAATTATGTGATAACGATTTTATAACGAGGAAATGGCTTCCACTCTTTAAATATGACGTTGTATTTAACTGAAGGTCACACCTCTAAATGTAACTTTTTAAGTGTTTTTCAATTTAGGAGGTTGAAGATTTAAATTGCGCAGTGATGGTGTTACAACTCACCTAAACCTTGGATGGTTGATTAAGAATAACATGTAGAGAATTGCAAATGCTACTTAAATCGAGTCTGTTACTTCACTCTGAGTTACTGGCTCTTCAAGTGATTTGCCCAAAGCATATGATTTGTGTGCTAGTACGTGCACCTGACAATTTATCCAATGCATACTCGAATGTTAATATCTACAAGTTCCATCAATATTAAAAAAATCCAATTAATCTTCTTATATATCTACTTGTTCTTCACTAAGTCCTATAGTTGATTTTCAAAAGAAAAAGTAGATGTGGCATATGTAACTTACTAGTCATATTAATGATCCAAAACCTTTTAGAAAGATTAGTAAACTTATTAATTTCAACTTCCTATTTAATCCTCCTTTTATCACCAATTGCTTTCTTTTTTTTTAGTTAAATTGCCTTGTTTTAAGATTTAAGAACATCATTAAATATGCTCAATTATTAAGCTCTTATATCATGTAAGATATTTCAAAAATAAGATCGAAGTGTTTATTTCTAATTGAATACCTTGAAGTGACCCTAACAAATTGCTAATACAATTGGGGATGATGCAATTCTTCTATGAAAACCTTAAAAATATATCTATATTTCATAAAGTATTTTGCTATGTTTCTCATGTAAATTAGCATACTTTAATTGATTTATATTATTTTTTAGATAATTGTTGAATATATTATTTTAGAATAATCAAGAATTTAAAAGAATTGTAAGAAAAATATAGAGAAAATTACAATTTTTAATTAATCACGGTGTAGTCCCCACTTATGTGTTAGCTCATATTCATCATCGATCAAGTGTAGGAATAGACACGACCTACAACATGGCCTAGAGAGAGATCATGTGGCATTGATCATGTCACTACTAATTAGAAAGCAAACATGAAAATTCACAGTCTTGGAGTACTAGTAGGTTAAAGACCAATGACCTATCTTTAAAAGAAGCAAAGAGATCCACGAACTAAGGTACAAAAATTCTAGAGTCCATGTCCCTCTCTATAAAGATTTACAAGATAACTTGAGTGCTACTTCTTAAATTGTTCATAAAGTTCTTTCCTACACTCTTATAGAGATAATTCAAGTGGCTATGGAAACTTAAAGAGAGAAATCTAAAACTTTTATATTCTATTTTTTTATAGTTTCAAAGAGATTCATGGTCTAACTCATAGTAGTGTCCCAATTCGTGTTGCCTAAGGTGGGCAACTATAAATAGCTATGAGAAATCATAATTTTAGAAGTTATTCATATTGTTTCATTCAAAACTTAGGGTTAGCTATCAAGGGAGAGAGAAACACCCTAAAAGAGAATGGAGTAATCGTTTTCAAAGGAAAAGAAGATCAAAATCATTCTAAAAACCTCACAGTTCATATCAAAATATTGAGATTAATTCTAAAGCTCTTTCTTTTTTTTATTTTTTTGTTTGTTTTTTATGTTTATTGGTTTAAATATAATGAGTGGTTGATTAACAAGAGGGAACCCTAACATTATCTGTATATAGATTGATTTGATTTTATTAATGAATTGAGATTTATAAATATGAATCATTTTTTATTAATCTTAATGTGAATTTACTCATATTAGCATTTAAATATGATTTAAATGTACTTGTGGACACTTCAGCAACCTTCTTGCCAGTGGACCACAACTTAGGTAATAGAAGTTAAACGAGTGAAACGAAACAAAAAAACCTACGTGATCTTTCTGGTACTAAGATAAATTTCTTTATGCAATTTTAAAAATCTTAATGTATTTAAAGGGGTATAAACTTGGTAGAGATACAATTTAACCAATTACAGAGAAAATAATTATAGCTTAAGTATACAATTTTAGTATCTAGAAAATTTTGTCAGTTAAAATGATAAATGCATTCTAGATAAATCAAATGATCAATACAATTATGATAGTAAGGGGAATTGTTATCTAGATGACATTCATGTCCACTTTCTTCACTTGATTATGGGCTTTGTTCTATTATTAGTAGTTATATACTTTGCATAAGTTTAGGTCTGAATAGGCCTAAGGATTATTATTTCTTTTAAGAAAAGGCACAATGATGTCGTTTTGCCATTACCCATCTAGCTTTAGATCGAGCACAGTCTCAAGCCAAGCACAAACTCAGACTGGGCCATTAACTTTGAATTAGGCTAGGTTGAGCCGTGCTCGGGCCCTTTTGTCATCCCTGTTTAGGTTTAGAATTAGTTTCTCATTATCAAAACCATCACTTTTTATTTAATTAACTAGGTAATAATAGCAGATTTTACTGAATTTCTATTGCTTCCTTGTGAGATTTATTACTATATTACTACCAAGTGGTAGGTGAACTTGCCCTAAGTTACAAATAATATTTGTAATAGAGAAAACTTTAGTGGTAAAAGACAACAAATAAAAGTTTTGGCTATTTTTGTTGGAAAACAAGTTGTAACATACCACTTCAATAGAGCATATGTCTGAACTTATTAGAGGATATTTGAGAATATACCCTACAAAAATGGCACGTTAGAGTAATCACATTAACTTATTTAGGGCATCACATATATCACAAGCATTAAAAAAGATCAATTCTTCCCATTTCATTCACCAAAAATACTTATATAGTGTCATTACAACTCATAATCCATGTATATATGTTACATAACATTTGAGAGTTTAATACTCCATACAAAATGTTTAACATGAAATGAGATGCTAAACTAAAACATTCTAACTAGACTCCTCAGATTCAGCTGACCATACTTTTGAGCTATTCTTATCCCCAAAATGCAAGTACTAGACTTCCACTATAACACCTTAGTAGTTAGAACTCCTCTGAACCTGAAAAACAATGTTGCAATTTTGATGAGTTTAACTTAGTAGGTGAACCACCATTGATGTGTTCACTCAGGTCAGAACACCAAGATAAATTATAACCCAATTCAACAAGTATATCACATCATCTAGTATTGAATAACACATCACATTTTTATCATATTTCAATAAGTACAACATGTACAAAAACATTGCATATCATTATTTCAAAACAATTCAATCATTCATCTCAATCATTCATATGATACATGTAAAGTTGTATATGCAAATGCATATATGAATCCATTTTTATTTTGCTTTATTGTGACCGAGCTCCTTTCAACCTAATTTACTGTCTCGTATCTGTTGTAGATATCGAGCTCATTTTTGACCCGAATCTATTATGGATTTCGAGTTTATGTTATCTGAGCTTGAGGCTCCTTTCATCATTATAAGCTTAAAGCTCTTTTCTTACATTGGTCACTCTGGTCACAATTCCTTTAATTGATTATGAATGTCAAATGCAATGATATGAATCATTTCACACATCATTTGCTTTCATCAGTGTAACTGATTATCCAGAATTCACATTCAATTTGAATGAAATAAGCATTTCATAGATAATCACATAATTAGCAATTGACATTCAATTTAAAAACACTTCCATATATTGTCCCGAAATATCAAACTCCCCGAACCAACAATGTCCAAAATTATAACAATCATATAAATAACAATTCTATAACTAAAATTTAACCAAAAATTAATCAATCATAGTGAGAAACATCTAGGTTAACTCATCGTATACTCCAAAAAAGCTATTGCCTTGATGATCTGGCAATATTTAGATGTTGACGATCGCCTTACGCATCTATCGTCATGCAATACACACATAATTCGCAAATCACTCAGTTATTTAATCAAATGATTATACAGTCATACACTTGCATATGTGTCATGTTTCAATGCATACTTAATTGACTTTCCGTTTATGTATTCTTATACATAGATCTTGACTATTCAATTTTTGCTTATACACCCTAAGACCACTGAAACATTATATTTTGTATACTACCATTTTGCAATCAAGTTTGTACCTTTAAATTAACTTGATTTACTCCAAATTCATCAACCATACTTTACACTTATCCTTAAACATTTTCAATATAAAAAAGCCTCTTATAACATACACACAATTGTTACTTTAAATCTAGAATTCAGCAAGCTAGATCTATACATTCACCAAACTTTTTCTAGCAATATATATTCATACATTTACCCAATTCACATTCATAATTACCCCATTTTCTTCAATGCTCATTCATGCTTACCTTATACACATTACTCATGTCCTTAAGATCATGTTTGCATTAAAAGAACTCATTTATTACTTTAGCAAATCATAATTTCTATATTTGGAACTCAACCACATCAAAACAGTCCATTCTTTAGGTTATGACATCAATTAACTATATAAACTTATCAAGCTCCTAACCAATTAATCAAGCAACAATCTAGGCTCATTCCTAGCCTTAATCAAGTCCAAATATACTAATTTAGAGTGAAATTTCTTAGCTGGTTCAACATTTACATAAGGCTGAAATTAAAATTCCAAAATTTATCATCAACATCACTAATGTGTGTAACTTTACTATCTTCAATACTTCATGAATTTTACAAGCTTAGAGACATCACTAACACCTGAAAATTTTCAGATTTCATGTCCTTTAAGGTTACTTCATTTTAGGTCAATTTAACTTCCATATTGGTTACACTAAGGCTTACAAAATTCTGCTTACTTATGTCATTAACAGTCACTTTTTACAAACAAACCTATAGCTCTAATTTTCCATATTCGAAAACACCTTAATAACACCTATCTTTAGCATGAATTCCCCATCAATTATACTTAAAATGCCAATTTAAATTATCCACAAAATAGCCTACAAACTACTATTTTCGTACATGCAAAAACAGAACAGAAAAATAACCATTCATTTTCCATTTTTCAGTACATCTTCAACACCAATTCCACATTCAATCTATCCCTATTCAGTCATAATAAAAATTCTGCTAATATATACCACAGTAGGTTAGCATTTCACTTACTTGATTAGCTTGAATGTTGCCTCCAATTTCAAGCTTGCTTAGCCTTACATGCATGTAAGAACATTTCAAGAATAGTGAGGGAGTTGGGTGGTTTTGGCAATGACAAGAAGAAGACAACAAAATGTAACAATATTCTGCCTCTAAACCTATCTTTATGATGGATTTTGCATGGGTTTTTGGGTGTTAATGTACGTAATTAGAACAGAAATCCAAAGGTGTGGGTGAGGTGTGGATTTCGGCAGTGAGAGGGAGGAGAAGGAGAGAGTACAACAGAAACATTACAAATGAGTTGAATGTGTTGGTCACATAGTGTAGGACGAGTGTTCTTTCATTAAAGACACTTGTCATGTAAATAAGCAAGACATATGCCCTCCTTCTTTGGCTGCCAAATGTCATTAAATTCCTAAGCCATTTGTCACTTAATTCTTTAAGCCATTTGTCACTCATTTGATAGGCTTAATCATCCTAAATTTTCATATGTCAACTTGTCTTGCTACTTGAAATTTTTCCTAAACTAAGTGTAGATATTAATCCATCAATCTTCCAATTATGACAATTAATTCCAAATTACTAATTGTAATCCATCAAACCAAAAGACAAGACATTAGCAATGCACATTCATATCACAATTATTTTAAACCTTTCATACCCTGGAATATGTCAATTGAGTGCACATACCATTTTTGCAATGTTTTTCGAAATCATAAATCATGTGTGTATGCTATTATTATGCATATGAATGAAATCATGAAATCATGTTCTAAATGTACCAAATACATTCTATGATTATGCAACTCATAAGGCTCAGTAATCTAATATTTTAATCCTTCGGTATGGAATCGGTTATTACACAAGTGGTTTTTAAGAGACTTGAGAATAATTATTTGTTATTTCTTTTTGTATATATTTTTGTATAGTTATTTCTTTTTTAGAATTTTAAATATGGATATGAGATTAGTGCTATTTTAGTTTTAAGTTTAGTAAATCTATTAATATAGAGGGAAGTTATAAAAAGATTTTTGACTATGTAAAGTCGTCACTTATAAGGACACGATCAAGCATCTTAATACTATAAATTATAGTAAAAAATTTAAGATATCATAAGTATTAATTAGATCTTAAAAATCTTATGTCCAGTTCAATGTAATGCTAAAGGAAGGTCCCTACAAGCATATCGCTAATTTTCTAGAGATATGTGTCATATTAAAAAATAATGGAGCTGTTGATGACTCTAGTAGGTTGAGGATATTTCCATTTTTGTTATAGGATCGAGAAAAATAGAGGTTGAGGTCCTTATCTACAACTTATATCATTACTTTAAAAGGTACTTCATACCAACAAAGACAAAAAAGTTGAGAACTAAATTTCTTCCCGATTGACTTAATTTCTTATGCTTATAAGAATTTATCAATTTTAAAATAGTGAGTGTACAATATAGCTGTAGCTAGCATAGATAAGTATGAGTCGATTCCATGAGTATTGAAGTATGAATATTAGCCTTTTTTATTATTATCTAATCATCAAATTATATTGTGGATTTAATTAAAAATTAAACTAAATAGACTAAACTAAGATAATACTTAGAAAAGTCAATATCAAATAAATAATACCTAGATGATGAATCCCCCTATGAATTCTTAAATATTAACCCTTTATCATGGAATTAAATTATTGATTATTGGAGTGTGGAAATTCATATCTTATGTTAATATCTTCTTAAGACTATTAAAAACTAATATATCAGTTGATTAACAGAAATCTCTTTCTATTGAAAACCCCTAGGATTGCATTATTGCTTCGTGAACTTCTATTAGCTTTGACGCTAATCTAGAGGATTTATATCGACCTATCTCTAGGTTTGCATGCAACTCCTTCCAATTATGGTAGATCTATTCACACAAAAGGATTTCTCAATCTCAAGCCTATGAAATCAAACCATGAACTAATATTTTGGATATATTATAAGGAGAATAAAATGCATAATTGACTCTCAATAAATCAATCAATAAAATTGCATTGAATAAATTATCAAATCATATTGTTATCATAATTTAAGGTTCATCACACCTTAGGACTAAACAAATTAGTTCCTATCCACTGAAAATAAAAGTAAAGACAAATATGTAGAAGAACAAATAGAAAATAAAGAAATCATAATTTTAAATCTCCCTTTTGTTCCCTAATAAATTTAGTAATTTGGATTGAATGAAGCTCTTTATATGATCTTGTGACATATTCTTCGTGTTTTCCTCTTCCTCTATTCAAAACTGTTGCTTCTTTATGTTTCTTATGACTAAAAAATGCTCTAAACTCACCTCCTCATGTTTTGCCTACATTCACGTCCTATTATAGTAAAAACCAAGGTTTCTTATATACACATAGTCAATATACAAGGTTGTGTAGGTGACTGTGTATCTCTAAAAACACTTTTATTCAAAATTTGACACAAGAACAAAAACTTAAAAAGGCAACATACATGGACGTGTAACTTCATATGACCAGAAACAATATCCTTCAAATCTCCACATATTTATAAAGACTTACACAGTCATTGTACATGGTTGTGTAGGTCCTAGGTGCTTCAAGTCTTCATTATATGCCAAGATTTCATTTGAATTCTTCTCCTTTTGGTCCAAGAAGGCAATTATCACGTACAAATACACTTAAAGCTAATTAAATACCAAAAAACTATAAATTTATTAAATAAAAAGCAAAACACATTAAATATGGGTATACAAATATAGTTAAATAAGCATTTATCACTTCCTATTAGTAGTATGATAATGAGATATTCTACGAATCATGGAAAATATATAACGATCTTCTAAGGAGGACATACTATGGGTTTCCTATATAGTTATAAGTTTATATTTTCTATGATAGTCCAGACTATGCAACAAAGTAGATGATTGATGTAGTAGCTAGAGGAACACTAAATAGGAAAACTCTAAAATTTGTCATATAACTAATTAAGAAGATGTTAATAACCTAATATTAGTGGTAATCGTATAAGCAAGGGCATAAATACAAGCAGGTATACATATGAAAATGTTGTTAGAGCATTGGCAGCTCAAGTAAAGGAGTTAATAATTAGTAGTTTGAATATACTAGTAGCTCGTATATAAGCATTATGTTATAATTAGTGTAGAGAAAAGCATAGTAGCGATGACTGTAAGGTAAAAAATTCCTTCATTGAGCTAATTGAACAAATTATTTACTAGAGGAACTACCAATAATTTTATAACCATCCTTATAAAAACAAAAAATGATAAAGAAATGGGACAATCATCTAAATTTACTATATGAATATTATGCAACTTAAGAACTAACTTCAATTGAATATTATAAGTAGGAGTAATGAGAACTAAAATCAACTTTGGAATTAGCCATTGAAAGAATAAATAAAGTGAATACAAAATGAGTTTATCAGATAAAGACTTTAAACAATAACATCGAGTTAATAATGGAATAGATAGTGAATCCCATTAATTCTAGATACTTTCCACGTATGATATAATAAAATTCTTAGGACCATATGATAATATTCACAATGAGATAGCACTAGGAGAAAACAAATGAACTAAGGAAGAATTTGAGAGATAAAAGTTTGTTGTTGAGGAAGAAGAGAAGAACAACGAGGAGAAGTTTAATATATCGATTGATATGAACTTTTCTCTCTTATGACAATCCCTGTTATTGTTTTAATATGCTAGAAACTAGAGTTCATTAATTTTTTAGGGTATCTTTAAGTAAGATGAGAGGGTGTTATAGGAGAATAGGAACACATGGATATAAGTGATATCAAATATTAAAGGAAGAAGACCTTTATGTGACATATGCATAGTTCTTAAGGTACAGGGTTACAAGTCTTTTTCTTTAACTTGCTAACATTAAAGTCTAGGTAAATGACTCTAAAGAAGTGGTTATTATCTAATCCTTCACTTTTATAAACTTTATGTTCATTAAAAAGTAGGGGCCTTCAATATTATATGTTTCTCTTTTAATTTAGTTTTGTGTTTTTTGTGTTTTATTTATATTTTCTTTTTGTTATTTATTTTCTGTGTAGATCTTTAATCTTGATATCATGAATGAAATCTTAAGGTCTGTTTGGTTGGAGGGTTTGGAATGGAACGGAACGGAACGTAACACATTTCCATCGTTTAGTTGAGAGTTTCGTAATGGAATAGGATGGAAGTAGAAGGTTTCATGTTACATTTCATTCCTTCCTAAACAGTGAAAATATGAAACCTCTGATTTTGGAGGTTTAGGATGGAACGTAAACTAATAAATACATACTACCTAATATACCCTCAATAATTTTTCTTAATACCAATTATTTCTTCTAACCCTAACCTCTTGTATATAATTAATAATATTTTTATATTATTTCTCCTTACCCTAATAATAATTTTTTATTATTAATAAAAATTGTATATAATTAATAATAAAATAATAAAATTTTTATTAATTAAAAATAGAAAATATATAAAAATTATTCTTTGATTGTTTGTATATATTTCTATATAAATAAACAGATAAATAAATAAATTTTAAATATAAATCACATATAATAGAATAAAATTTATTAAATAATTAATAATATTATTTTTATAATTAATAATAAATCGTATATAATTAATAATAAAATAATAAAACTTTCATTAAAATTTTTATTATTTTTAAAAATTTTATTATTTTAAAATAGAAAATATATAAAAAATTATTTGTCACGGTTGTGCGTGCCTTTTTAATTGGATATGATTTCTGTTTTAAAATCATAACGTTAAACCTTTTGTAATAACCATTTTAATATCAGGGGTATAATAGTCATATATTATACATTACATTCCATTCCGTTCATCTTCCAAACAATGTTTTACTGCATTACATTATGAACCCTTCTATTCCTCCCAAACAACTTTTTACTATATTACCTTCCATTCCATTATAAAAAGTTCCCTTCCGTTCCCTCCATTCCTTTAATTAACATTCAACCAAACAGGCCCTTAGAGACAATACATAGAATTCTATCTATCAAAGTTGTTAATTTATACTCTTGTAGCCAATCGATTAGTTGCAATTTTATGTATGATATTATTTTCTTAAAAAAGTAAAATCTTGTAAATATATTATAAATAAAGTAAATAAGTTACAATAGGATCACACGTTAGAGAGTTCATTTCCACACTTTCAATTAGAGATGACAATAAGGCCTGGTCCAACTTGACCCACCCTATGCCAGTTGGAGTTGACCAAGCTTAGAATAGCAAAACAACATCATTTTGACATTCTAATTTTAAAAAAGAATTAGAGCTCAGGCTCAAACCTGTTGTCTAGGGCTTGGTCAGGCCTCGGGTCGGGCCTAGGTCATTTGAAGTAGGGGTAGGGCTAAGCTCAGACCAGGGCAAGCTCGGGCCCTGCCTGACCAATTGCCATTCCTACTTTCAAGAACTACCCTCTAGTTTCTATGCTTCAAATTACTGAAACACTATGAGAATGAAATCACAGTGAGCATAAGAACCAAAATTTCTAAATCCTCCATGAAGACATTAGTGTGCTATTGCATTTCCTTACAAATTGGTTAATGATAAATTACTTCCTTACGTTTGCTAATGTTGAGGCTCTCATTGTGCTTAAGTTCTTTTCCTTGCCTGTGAATCTTCTGAAGTTTCTTCATTTCCATATCTCCTGAAAATAGGTAGCCAATGCCACTAGGTAGGTGATTGCAAGGTTACACGCGCTAAGTTTTAATATTTATAACCTTGGTAAATTCTGCAAGCACATCGGTCATTCGCATTGTACCTAAGGTATCGATCCCACGAGGAGGGCTAAACTAGTCCTAAAATCTAAAGTCGTACTAAACTACAATAATTCAAAAGGAATAAAATAGTGCGGAAAATAAATCAATCAAAAAATTAATTTCAAGAATTGAGTTGAAGAAATCTAAATATGAAAACAAACCACACAACCAATCCCAAAACTAACCTAGAAACTATTAAGCGGGAGAAAGGGGGATTCAATTCGAAATTAACGAAAACCTAATCAAGTATGCAATTCTCGACTTAATGGGTCTAGACGGTCCTAGGGTGAATTACTCTCTCTCGAGTTATAATTCTTAACCCTAATTGATGATTCCTAATTTAAATTATGGAATCGCGATCTCTTGATTAGCGATTGACCTAAAACCTAAATTAGTTCTAAATTGTCTATTAACCTATTGAGAATCTATGCTCGATCTCTCATTACATGAATCTACCGGTTCGATCCAATTTTTTACCTATCAATTCACGTAACTCTCATTAGCCCAAATTGATTATTTTCACTCGGCTCACCCTCTTAGTTTATTGCAAAATTATTACAAGCAGAAATTAAATCGCAATTAAATCAAAAGAAAGCACAACCAATTAATCTTTATTAATCTCAAGAATTGAAAACCTAAGGTGAGTATAGACAATAATCAACACTCAACAGTAGCAATTTTAATAAATATCCCAATTTCATACATAAATAAAATTGAAATAAACAAAGAAACTAATGTCAGAATAGATCGTGGAGGCAACGACAGTGAGAAACCACCTGTTTCAGGAAGTACGTTGTGTCAACCTTCGTCTCCTTGTCTCTCTTCTTTCATCTCCTTCTTCAATCTCTCAAAACTCTCTAGGGTTTTTTCAGAATGTGGATGGGGTAAAGCTCTCTATTCAGACTCTCCAAAGCTTCCTACATCTGTCCCACATTTTATATTTATACTTTGGGCACTCTATGTCAAAATCAGGATCAAAACGATCCGAAAAATCTTGCGAAAGTCGAGTTTTTGCTTCAGCTCGACGTAGGCCACAAATGTGACCAGCGCCTTAACCTTTCTGTCACGATCGTGGCCCATGTGCATGATCGTGGCCTGGATGTAAGCTCTCTGTCACGATAGTGCCCCCATGCGCACGATCGTGGCCTAGCTGCTCTGGCTTGTCCTTGTCTGTCACGATTTTGGCCTACTGTGCCCTACTGTGCCACAATTGTAGCATAAGTACATTTTCTTGAAAATTCAAGCTTATTATAAGTCCGGTAGGTTTTTATTAAGAACACTTTCTTTTAATTTTTAACACGGACTTAATCTTTTACTCAAAAGGAAACATTGGTGATGAATGTCGATTCGATTACTTGACTAAGTCATTTATTAATAGTTTGGTTGAAACGTCATTATAGCCTTTTGATGCGAAGGCACACATTTGTGATGCGTGTCGATTCGGTTACTCAGCTATTATCACGTTTTCAACTGGCTATTAGATTTATTCATAACCCGAAGATCAGCAGAATAGTAATTTATTAACAAAACACATTATTTTTATTTTATTACCTACCTTGTTGTTTTTAGCTATTCGTTTTCACTAAAATACTAGTTAAGCTACTTAAGTTGAAGGGCCTCAAATTATGAATGAATGTGACAACCTAGAAGGTGCTAAATTTACGCTAAGTCCTAATTAAGCTGTACATTTATCCAAAAACCCTAATTCACTAATTTTGCTAGCTAATGATCATTCACAACCTACTAGACTATATTTAAAAATAAACAAATTTCACTCATCTAAGCCATTGACACATTCAAACACTTCACATAATGCAACCTAATAACTATCATACAATATGCAAAATCACATTCAAAAACAAAAAACACAGAATCCCTCCCCCCACTTGAACAACAATGTAACATCCTAGATCACCCCGCTCATAGATATTGTCCACTTTAGGCTTTGGCCCAGCCAAGCCCTCACGGTTTTGCTTTTCTAGCACACTCGCTCGGGAAAACGCGTCTTGTGAGGGAGAGGTATCCATGAAGTAAATCACACGTTAGTATAGAATTTACGTACAAGAAACTCGATATAATAGAGGGGGGGTTGAATGGTGTATCCTTTTTGTGAATATAAAATCTTGCTAAGAACTTCTCTTTCTTGTTAAAAAGATAT
>JAOQMS010000122.1:90741-121201 GCA_027563885.1 Erythroxylum longipes | reverse complement strand
ATGACATACTTTATAAGTAAGGTAGGTCGCCTAATTCTATTATTCCATTTTCATATTATAAAAAGAAGTTGTATAACTTTAATATTAGGGATATAATAGTTATTTATTGTATATTGCATTCTAGTCTATCCATTTTTCAAACAAGGGTTTACTACATTACATGAAACCTTCTATTCCTCTCAAACAACTTTTTACTATGTTACGTTCCATTTCTTATAAACCGTTTCGTTCCATTCCATTAATTAATATCCAATCAAACAGACCCTATTAGTTTACAACAAGAACTCTCGAGTCAAATACAAGTATTTAAGTTAATTATTGAATTTATTCAATAATGTATTAAATATTTAATTAATAAATTATCATATATTTGACAATTATTTAAAATACATAATTGTTTTAGATTATTTTATTTTGAAAAATCAATAATAACAAATTAAAAAAATCTAAGTTAAGTTTTTAAAAATAATTCTCATATTGGTATTTCTATTCTATTACTTAGTAGGTCTAGGGCTTCTTTTTAATAAGAATGAACTCATAATTCGACAAATTATAGTTTAAAATTAAATAATATTTACAGATTTAACATGTTTATCACCTCTCATCACCTATTGACCCGCAGTAGGGTTGAGAATTGCATATTCGTGAACTCATCCATTGTCATGAGAAAGTCCACCTACGACGACATCTGCAATCTCTTGACCGGCATTAGATACTCTCATCGAAGCTTTTCATATAGTTTTCTTGAAATGAAGACTTTAACAGTTTTCTAAAGCATTTTTCTTCTAAGAAGGAGACAAGGTCGAAGATAGTATTATACAGTTTTTATTAAATAATTTGAAATTTGCTTTTCTTCCATAGAGAATTGGGAAATTTTAGGTAGAATCAATGGAGTTATAAAGAAGGTAATCTCACTATTATTTTTTAATTCAAGACTAGTCTACCAAAGTCAATTATGATCAATGTTTTAAAAACTTGACTATAATTTAAATCGGTAAGATAAGATGTTTAAAGTTTAAAATGTTCAACCAAAATTATACCGTCATAAAATCGGCTAAAGAGTAAACTAAATTAAAGAATTTAGAATATGATTGTAAATTAAGAGACTGTTCTTATTTATCGAAAAATTTAAAGTTGAATTGAAAAAAGAGATCGTTAAATGAAAATTAATTGATTTATTTTGGTTTATAATAACTTATTAATTTATAAAATTGACTAATTAATTAATAAATTGATCAGTTTTTAACGACAATAATTATTAAAACAAACGGAACCAAAAAATTAAACGGTTCAAAATTTTTACAATTAAACTATCTGAATCAGCTGAAGATGTTGTTCTTACATCAATTTCTTTTGCTAGGTCGGAAGGTATAAATATCTATTCGGCTTTTTGTTATATTAACTAAGTGTGCACGCGGGTGTGTCCATATATAATGGATAATATATAAATTAAGTTCATTCACTTTAACGTATACAAATTATTATATTTTAAATTCTAGTTTGTTTATAAATTTTGACAACGTAAAGAAATTAAATTTATATGAAAGTTTAAGTTAGTAAGATCAGTAGAAATGGTTGAATGTGAAATTTATACAAATTAATTAAAATTTTAACATTAAAATTGATATTATTATTATTATAAAGTGTTAAATTTTACATCAATGGTATATATCTCTATATTATATATAACCATTGATATACGATTGTTATGCACCAATGGTCCAATAGATTGTTAGAATCCAAAATCAAATTTATGTTTGCTTTGGGTACACTATCAAACGTGAGATCATAATATTCTTCCATGTTTTTTTTAAATACAAGAGGACTAAAATAGAACAAAAATTACAGTTGACAGTTACAAATTTCTACGAAACGAGGTGTTCTGTAAGTCCTGTGTAAGAACCGGGCGACATTGTTCAGGAATATCACTAAGAATATGAGTTCTTGGAGCAGTGAACGAAGTTAAATATGCCAGTTGATCTGCACACCGATTACCTTCCCTGTAAACATGTTACAGCTGGATAGCCCAAGCGTGCCCCTGCATCTCCTGAAATCTCCGGATCTCTTAAGACACATCAAATAACGAGAGTTTAGAAGAAGAGAAGATATTAATAACTTCCAATGAGTCTACCTTTAAAATCACTTGACAGTATCTCAAGTCCCAGGCCAACTATAAACTTGTGATGGCCCTACGAAGTTCGGCCGTAAATGAAAAGCATATTTCAATGCGCTATAAAAACCCACCACACCAGTGTCCTTGGTTGTTTCGAAGTAATCCATCAACTGTACCAATGTCAGATCCATACTGCACTATCCCATCTATGTTAATTTTTACCCATCCTTTCAATGGACGAGCCCAACAAAACGGCTTGACCTGTCACTCCCTTCATCTTCTCAATCCCATCACATAGTCCAAAACACTCTTGGTTCCTTTTTCCATGTATTTTCCGTGTATTTTTTAATCCAGAGGCCGGTGAATTATTTTACTGTAATTGTGAACAAGAACGACCAAACTAAACCTAATTGATCTATTTTTTAACAGCTACGTACAATATCAGGGATTCAAAATATCTTCTGGTTTCTCTCGTGTGTTCACCGACCGAGTTAATGGAAGGCTGACTTGTCATTCTCGGCTTGTCCCTTTTAACTTCAAGTCTGCCCGCAAACTTTGTGTTAATGGCTTTGACTTGACAGCTAATTACTTGGTCATTTTTTAATAAGAATATATAAACTTGAAGAATCACCCTTCTTTTGATGGGTAAAAATTTTCCAAACCAGCAGTGCAAGGTTGCAGCACCTTGTTCTGTTAGAGTGTTTTAATCTTATCTATATATTAGTATGAATTTTTCATAAATATATGAATAAAATTTAATGAAATAAAATAAAAAATGATTAACTAAAACAGAGAATCTAATTTTAATTAACAACGTAACTGTAATTTGAAGAGGAAACGGGTTGGGTACACATAAACTCATTAACCTATGTTTTTAAATTTATTTTGACTTAAATAATTAAGGTCTAATTTAAATATGAATGTAATTAAACGTAGTTTAATTTAGTGATTTTTTATTTGTTTAACTCAATTTCTTCGTATTATTATTTAAGTTTAAAATAATTTATCAAACATAAACGTATCAAACTAAAATTTATCCGATAATTTCAAATGGATTAGACATTAAATATTTAATTTAGAAAAGTTAAAACTAAGAGTGATGATGAAGAAGGTCCAAGCTGTTTGATCTTTAATATTTGAACTTGAGTCTAAATAAATATAATTTGATTTACTAATTTTAATCCAGCTTCAACCCAAATTTTTTATATAATTAATCATGTAAGAAATTATCAAAATAGAATCCAATAAATATTGAGCTTAACTTGATGACTTCTGGCTTTTTTTTTTTTTTTGGTCCATCTCTAGTTTTGATGAAAGCTCCAATAGGAGAAAAGCCTCAGAAAAAAGCCAATGAGAGTTTTTCAGCTGAGCATTTCCCATATATTCCCCAACTTGAATAGCTTTCATGTATTCAATATATCCAATCTATCTGTTTCTTGGGAAATCATCTGAAATGGAGCAAGCTCAAGAGTATTTCACGTGGATGGAGAGGAAACAAATTTTCTCGTTGTGTTCACAAAACTCGTGGGAAGAGAAAGCTTTCGCAGAAGACGCATCAGGGCTTCCTGGAGGATGTATAGGGGCTCCAAGATGTTATCCTTGTACTTTTTGCCAAAGAGAGTTCAAGTCTGCACAAGCCCTAGGTGGTCACATGAATATTCATAGAAGAGATAGAGCAAGGCTTAAGCAATCTGTTAGCCCACAAGGTGATGATGTGTTTCAGCATCAAAAGCAAGGTCAAGGTCCTGTTAATAAATCAATGGAGTCTCGTAATAAGCTCCCGTCTGAATTTAGCAGTTCAGATTATGAACTTGACCCGAATTCTGGGTCTGGTCTTTTTGTTTCAAGTTCTGTTCCATCTTCTAGGGTTTCTGGCTTATCCTGTAGACAAAATCCAAGCGAATATGGTTGTCAGGAACATCGTAGGAAGTCTTCTAAAACGTGTAATCTACTTGGGTCAGTCAAACTTCTCAATATTCCAGATTCCAGGAACGAAGAGTATCTCAGGATCAAGCAAGATCGTCATGATCATGATCATTCCGAAGAAACTGGGTTACGCATGGGGATGAAACCTGTTAGTACCCAGAACCCACCAAGCGACTCTTGTAGTGATGAAGCAATCAGCTCTAAAAGGCCAAGGACGATTAAGCCATGTTCAAACGATATGTACACTCTTCAAGCTGAGGTGATTCGACCTAATTGCAACTCCATGGAAGACATAGATCTTGAGCTCAGAATTGGGGAGCCACCCAGAGTGAAATAGAGTGCAACTTTTACCTTAATTCCCTTTGGTCTGATCTCTTACGCAAAGGCAGGTTAAAGACCTCTTGTACAAGTATAAATCTGCATCAGAAACAAATAGATTTCATAAAGTAATGTACTAAAAAAGTAATTTATAAAATCAGTATGTCCTCTTTTAGTACATTACTAGAGTCCAGTACACTCTTACGAGTCCTGACCCAAGACGTAGAGATGTACACTGGAACAATCGTGGATCAGAGAAAGAAGATATTTATTCACATGACTATGAGGTTTTCAAAGGAAAAAACATAACTTCGTACTTGCATTGATTAAATTTAAAAATCATGTTCTAACTTTTATACATATTTTAATGATTTTAAATTATCTTTGTTTCTACTTTCTCAGCGTTGCATTGTTCTTTCCTCAATGTTTCTCAATAAGGGGAAATTGATAAAACGTCGCTTTTGACTTGATGTGTGGGTTTCTATTATGAAGATGCAGAGAGAAACTGAGACACTGATGTGCATACAATGAATTTAAGTTACACATCAAGTTCTTACCATTACAGGATGGAGAATTCAAGTTTGTTCTGAAATTTTTTCTTACGTGGGTATTGATTGATTCGCAGAGAAACATAAAGGGAAATTGAGGTTAGTTTCTTGGGTTTCTATGAAGTTCCTGGTTTGTGTAAATAAAGATGTACACTAGAACAGGAGTGGATCAGAGAAAGAAGATATTTTTTAACATGACTATAAGATTTTGACAGGGAAAAAGAGTAACTTCGTACTTGCATTGACTAAGTTTACAAATCATGTTCTAACCCTTTTACATGTAATAGTCATTTCAAATTATCTTTGCTAATTATAATTACTGTCATAATATTATAATTATGTTTCGAATCAATATTATAATTACGATCCAAAGCGTTATTATACCAAATCATGGACACTATTAGCGCGTCCTTTATTTCTACTTTCTTAGTGTTGCAATGTTCTTTCTCCAAAGTTTCTGAATAAGGGGAAATTGATAAACATCGCTTTTGACATGATTGATTCGCAGGCAAACATAAAGGGAAGTTCGACTTAGTTTCTCGGGTTTATATGAAGTTCCTGGTTCGTATAAGAGAAGTTAAGGAGGATTGGCTGAGGGTTTTGTCTGGTATGGAAGGTGAAGCAGTTGCTTAGTAATGAGCCTGAATTCAGACAGTACGTGGAAGTGTTTTTAAGGTTGCAGTGTGACACAGATAGGTCCTGGAATTCCACATGGGCATATGATGTGTCTGTTTCTCTGTTGCTTTCGGAGATTGAATGAATGTAGGCGTATAGAGACTTGGAAGGACCGAGGATGTATTCTCTAAATTTGATAAAGGATTTATATGTTTAAGTAATTTAGAAAGCAAAATATTGCTTCTTATTTAATAAAAGTGGTTTATTACTCATCCTACGTTTAATTGGACGTAAAGTTTTTAATAGATTAGAATGTAATAGAATAAAATGATTCATAATAAAATAAAATATAAATAGATATAATATTAGAAAATTGTTATTTGGGAGAGATGGAATGGTTCATAATGTAATATAGTAGAATTTTATTTGAACGGAGAATTTATAATATAATATAGTTGAAAGTTGTTTTTCATTTTGCATTACATCCTAAACTTCTCAAATCGAAAGTTTTTCATTTTTACTATTTAAAATGAAGTGAGATATAATATGACACTCTCTTTTTTCATCTCATCTCATTCAATTCTATTATAAATCATCTTCTCAAATGATAATATCATATTCAATTACATTTTATTAATAAACCACCAAATAAATATGGCTTTAAATAATTCTTTTTTTAGAGCTAGACAATTAAAGGTACATCGATTTCCTATCTATTAATAGTTTATGTGATGGTTGAACATAAGAATAAACTTTTAAATTTTTTTACAAAAGTTTAAATAAATCCTTAAATATTTGATATTTATAAGTTCGCTTCTAATATTACCGTTTGTTCGCAAAAGAATATTTATTAACAATGTAAGAGTTAATATATGAAAAAGAATAGATTTATTGATTTAATAGCTAGAAATTGAACGTGTTAATTTCATATAAATAAAGATTGTTTTGTAAGACTTTAAGTTTATTTGGTTAACTTATAAATTGTGAAATATTTGATACTTTTTTAAAAAATTATTCATCATCATCATTATTACTTAGTCCGAAATCTTACAACAAAGCAAGGTCTGGAGAAGTCTTATAGTATGCAATCTTACCTATACATAGTAGAGAGGTTATTTCTGGTAAACTCACATGTGAGTGTGATAACAAAAAAGTGATGCAAATTATAAGAGTGGATATGAAAACTGATATGCTAAAAGAGTAGGTAAATAAAATTTAAAAAGTAAATAAATAAATAAAATAAAATAAAACTAAATAAAATATCTGATATAGTGTCATATCTACTAATAAATAATTATAAAAACAAATTGTCTTGAGTTGATACATGTTTTTAAAAAAAGTTATATCTATATATATATATATATATAAAATAAGACAATATTCGTAGAAAAGCTGTAAATATTTAATTTATATATTTAATCTTTAACTAATTTATTTGAGAGGATAATGAGTTGGGATTAAACCTGTTTAATATTTAGAATAAATTAATTCAAATTTATTTGAATTTAATTAATTAAAGTTGAGTCCATTTTTAACCAAATTTATTTAATTTATTAATTTTAGATTAATTTAACTTAAAATTTTAAAAATTGTTATAGTTAATCATATATAGAAAATTTTATTAAACTTGAAGTTTATTTTAATCAAATTAAATTTAGTCATTAATCTTAAATAAATTTGAGTTAAACCCGAACTAATTTGTCATCACTTCCACAAATCGGAATAGAGAACTTTAGCCTCAAAGGTATTGAAAGCCACATGTGGATCATCTTGGCCGTTTTGTTACAAGGACTTCGTTTCCAACTTTGAGTACTTAAACGTCAAATATTAAGAACGCTCGAAACCATGGGACTCTTACGATAGTTATTAGCAATAAAATGCTGCGCTGCCAAGTTCACATTGTAGGCCTTTCGTTGTTTTACTTGTTCAACGTTTCCTGAACTTTGATCAATGACTACGTCTCCTCGTTATGGTGCTTTATAAATAGCTCTATTATGTTCAATATTAAAATTTTTATATTAACCACTAATTAAAGAATACCACAAGAAAATGAAATTTAACGACGGAAATTACCGAACGAAAACCTATACATTCCATCGACAAGCTAAGTTAGCGATGGAATTTACTGACAGACTAAAATGTCGAAGAAACGACTGTAAGTAGTAATTTGCGACGAATCACAAAATGTCCCTCGTAAATTTATAGATGGACATTTAATATAACCGTTGGTGAACATACTAACGGTTATTCTGTGCTATTACCTTATTCCGTAGGACAACATTACCGACGGTTTTTAGTTATTCGTCAGTAAATTGAATAGATTTTACCGACGAACTTTGTTTTTTGTGGGTAAATTTACTGATATTGTCTTTTAAAAATTTCTCATCATTAAATTTTATTTGATGATCTTATAGTTGATGCATAATTTAAACAGCTATGAGTTATCTGTTGATAATATTTTGATTTGTTTCTATATTTAATTTGTTAAAATAAAAAGTTAATTCATGATATAAAGTAAATATTATCTTAATTGATAATAAAAAATTATTTTGTATATAATAAGTATTCGTAATTCACACGAAATGACTATAAAAGCATTATTTATTTGGTGACTACGGATGCTCTGATTGTTGTGGTGAGGTGCTACTCCTCTCCTTCAACTCACCCACTTCATTACGGAGCTGAGCTATCTACTTTATCGACTATTGCAACTGAGTTGTCGATGTTTGTACTGTGTTCCGAAGCTTATGTACTTCATTGGGTGAGGACCGCCTACTAGATGCAGTTGTATTGGACATGAAGGATTACAAATAACATATGTTCGCAAATAAACCTAAGCCAAATATCCTCCCACGACAGTCCCCACCACCCACGGCATAAAGATAAGTTTGAGTCTCATTAATATCTTCAGACTGTTGAGACTGTCGTTGAATGTTTTCTTATATTTGGTCATATCAGAAGGCAATATTTATATTAGTAAGTGATAAGCATTAATATTAAAGTATAAATTTCACATACATTTGGTTCTCCACATCGGACGTTAACGAAGGTTACATCATAATACTTCTTAGTGTGAGTGTGCAAAAGGAGCTAACTGAATGTAAGCTTCGTGCCCACAAACTTTTTTCTGCATTAGAATAAAATGTTATAAGTGAACTACAATTTATAAAAATTTCAGTAGAATTTTCTTTATTTTTATGATATTTACTCCTTGTTAAATAAAGAAAATAACTCAACAACACAGCCATATATGACACTAGACATTTATAACATTATCATTATCCATAATAAACGTATTTTCATTCCAAAATTCACACATCAAATTAAATTAAAATACACCGAAATAAAAAATCATAATATAAACGTAAAGTGTAGATACTTACAAGTTTCTCTGCATGCTCGTGATGGATAATAGATCCTCCGGTATATACGGGAAGACTATCTCCTCCCAGTTCTCTACGTCTGTTGGTAGAATTACACTCTGAAATGGACATTGCCTTAAGTGATGTCTAATACTGTTGTCAACAACTACATATTTGTTCAAAAATATAAGGCGGTCGTACACTAGTCTTGTGTATCATACCAACAAAGTCTTGATAATAGGTACGTGTTCGTCTATCTCATACTTTATAAATAAGCGCGTCAAATTCAGAATCCCAAAAAAAAATCTGAAACAAAAGGAAAAACATACAATAAGTACTTGTAATGTAATAATATTTATCTAATTAATGTATAAAAATCAATTAAAAAACAAAATAAAAATTTTTTTGTACCTCAAACTCCTTATAGTAAAAATCCTTTGTCGCCTTAGAGATATTCTTCTATATATAACCCTCAAGATTAATCTTCTCCTTGAATTTGGATGTCATGTTTCTTGAGCACGGTCCAGACGAAATCAACCTAATATAAAAATAATTAATTTTATATTATTTTTTAAATTTAAACCTATAAGTTAATTATAAACATATCCTGTTTCTTGTATTTTCACTTACAGATTGTTGAAGATTGTGATGCAAGTTCTTCCATCAGCTCCCTCAGCTTTAGGTTGAAGGCCGCTTCCTTCATCCACATCATTTACTCATGATATCTTTGTCGGTATATGGGTGATAGATAGTGTAGCAGCAAGTACGGAAGGTGATGCCTCATCTGCAAGTGTACTAGCTAGAGGTACAACAACTGATTCGATTCCAACTGCAGAATGTAATGCTTCACTTGGACAGTAATTGATTCCGAATCTTGGTCGCATCATACTTTGTTTTCTCTTTGGTGGCATGTTTCAACCTGAAATTCATATTTGATTGAATATTCCAGAAATATAACAATTTCAATTCAATATTTCACACAATATATTGAAAAGGAAATAATTGATTTTTGAACATAATATTCTATTACAAACACAAATTAATCGCTATCAACACTTAATTGTAAATGAAAACCATCATTGTCTTTTTTTTTCTTCTGCAGAATTAGAATCAAACTCAAGCTCTTATTCAGATCTCACGCCCTCCTTATCCTCTCCAAATGAAATTTCAACATATTCATTATTTAAATCAAAGGTTCATTCTCGTCTTATGCAACAGCTACATTTATTTCATAAACATCTTCCTTAAACGCTTTACTTTTAATTCTCTGTTTTCATTTTCAATGTGATTCGAAAACAACTTTAGGTTTAACTTACAAACAACCAACAAATCTAACTTATCTCGTTGTAAGCTGAGAAAAATGACATAATACACCTTAATCACTTGCATTACTAACACGAAATATTCAAATTGTCTAAATCTTCTCTGCTTGTTGATTTCAACTAGATTGTATCGGCTATGTACTTTTATACCAAAATTTTGATTTGGATCTAATCGGTCACACTTAAATATCACATTTCATTTTATTGATAATGCAGGGTACTCAATTTCAATTATCTCAATAATTTTACCATAGTAATCCATCAATTCTCCCTGTATACAAATTCCACTATTTACTGTTGCCATGCTATAACCATAATATTCTGTATGATATTTATATTTATTAACGAAATACACCGAACACAATTTAACAGTTCACAGAGGTCCCTTCACAAGATCACATATGAACTTGTTCTCTATTGGATTTTATAAGGCCTACACAAAAGAATTTATCATATTAAACAGTATAATGTCATTTGAACACTTTAATCTTATAATTCAATCATTTCAATAATTGTAAGTGAAAACTTACATATGTGTCAAACAATCGAGGAAAGTGTCATTCAACTTCTTTATTGATATCATCATATGTTTTGTCGGGCATTAGCTCGCGTAATCATTCCTCATATAATTTAAAAATATTATTATGTATTTCAGTTGTGAATAACATTAAATTTAAAAACTCAAATAATCAATTTCAAGTTACACTACAACTGGGAAATTACTAATCCGGACTAAACCTTCTCTAATACTATGTTAAAAATTTTAATAAGGGTAGAGTGTAGGACCCATTAACAAGAATTGGGCTTGGATAAACCATTGTCATTTTGGCAATAGTTGACCCAAGCCCAATTCTAATATGGTATGAGAGTAGGTTTGGTTCGGATTATTAATTTCCTGATTGTCCGTCTGAATTTTCAGTTCTAGCGACCCAATCCGATTATTACTGCATTTATTTGAAGTAACAACTGGATGTTCAGTCCTAGTTGCACTTGAGGGAGACTGTTGGAGTATCTCATATTGACTAAACATGAAAAATGTTAAAGGATTTATAAGTGGTAAGGGTCTATCCAAATAACTAGTTCTAATTATTTTGACAATAGTTGACCAAAGCTCAATTCTTGTTAATAAACTTTATACTCTACTCTTATTAAAAATTCTAAAAGGTTCAGTTTCTGTCGGTAATTATTCATCGCTAATAACTAATTTTTTTACGGTGGAAAAAAGGATAAATGACTTGTACGAAAATAACTCAAATATCCACTTAAAATCAAAAGTTATCAAGTTATGAGATTATTATTACATATAAATTATATTTGATTTTCACTTTTAACTCTTAATAAATGTAAAAAATTAACACATTTAACAAACTCTTTTACGCTAAAAATTATTGACCGGTTAGTTTATCGATTATTATAAATAAAAAAGTTAAAGATGACATCTATATAAAGATTATCTAATAATTTTATATATTAAAGTTTTGGGAGAAAATAAATATGATTTTTTATATGTATATAAATCATTCATCTTCCTAATTAAAGATCAATGTAAAAAAGTTAACACGCATCATAATTATTTTTTACTAAAAATATGTGTAAATCCATCTTTTAAAAGTTTAAATTACAAATTTAGTCTTATTTAAAAAATCAAATAAACTCTTAAAATTATGATATTGATAAGTTAAGTCATAAAGTTAATATTTGATTATAAAATAATTTTTATCAACAGATAATCAATAAAAAAATTGTTTATGTAATAATAATAATATCTTATTTATATAATAAAAATATTAGAGTTTGTTACTAAATTTAGTATGGATAAAAATTATTACGTGTAAATATTAATATTAATAATGCCTTGTTTTGGCAGTAAGTTACGTACAAGGGATAGAAAACGTAAACGAGGCCTTGTGTGTGAACTTTGAAGAAGGAGATAGGTTGGGTCAGTGACTGACTAGGTTGACCGATTGCTGCGTTCACCGTCACGTGGCACTGATTGTCGTTACGTCACCTCGCTGGAAGAAAGGGAAAGGAAAAGATGGGAGACAGTCGTGCTTGACAGCTTTAGATCGTTATACGTGTCAGGTTCTTATTGGTAAGAGATACTATTATCTGACCCCGCCACCCCTATGAAGGTGGTCCATGACTCGCGTCCACGTATCAAAGAGACAGCCATGACCCCCACACGTGACCGTACAGAGAATTTGGCGTTGAGATGTGACTTCGTTGGAACAAAAGAGAGCTACGGGGAAAATATGGGTCAATATATTTTGAAAAATATCTAGATTTAATTTAAATTAAAAAAACCAATGTATTAATCAAATAAAATTTAAAATATATTCAAATTTCAAATAAATTAAAGCTAAAATTCAAAAAATGACTTAATATCATTCTTAATTCTCTTTTTAAATTACACAAAGAACAAACTCAAACGACTTACGGTGTCCTAATCATTAACCAAATTGAAGTCGTTTTCTAATTTTCTCCTTTCCTAAGTTGGTTTCTTGCGAGTTTGACATTTGGCGTACAAGTAAAGGAAAAGCTTAAATGCAAAAAATAAAAAATACCCATTAGATTAATAAAACTTTATTTCCTTCTCTATTTGACGAAAACAAATTTTTGGTTGCCTAAATAGACCACCACCAAATATGGACGGCTAAATTATAATGCAAACTATCTCATGAAACGTGTCTAAGAGCGACGAACAATGCAAGTTAGAAGGAAAAGTGGGAGTGTGGGTTAGGGGGGTATGCACCGCTTAAATCGCCACGTCAGTCTCCGGCACGTGTCAAACACAAATACGAAGATTAACCGCCACGTGTCTACCTGATATTACAACTACCAACCTCGTATAATTGTGCTATAATCAGAAACTACGTTCAAAAGTCGTTAACTATGTGTCCTAATCTCTCTAGTTGTGTGGACCCTTACACCGGACTAAAAGTTAACTTCACCGGAACTAAATTCAAATTATATAATTAAATTGAAAGATAAGGAATTTAAAAATATGTAAAATATATTTTTTTTTTCACAAAGTGCCTTAAGCAGGTCTCAATTATGGAAAGACACTTTAAGTCATTTATATTTAGACTAATTTTTGCTCGAAACTCTGGCTTCAAATTTTAAACGACTATATACCTAAGAAAAGTTTGAACCTGCGATTTCACTTAAATTATGAGAGCCCTTTATCAAATCACCTACGTTAAAATATTTATATTTTTAATTTAAAAGGAATTAAATCAACAGTTACAAGTGGTACATTAAACAGCGAGCCTCTGAAGTCTGAACCGATGATTTTCGCCACGTGGCGATAGGCTAATAAAAATCATCACAATTTAGAGAAAAAAGATAATGTTTTTACGTTTTTAAAATGAGGTGACGGGGGGAGTGGTACCGAAGGACCACCAAACATGCGTGTCACAAAAAAAGATAGTTGCGGCGACTCGTGTTGAGATCTTATTGGGCCACGTTTAGTAGGAACAAAAAGGTGTTCGTTTATGACAAGGAGTGAGAAAGATGGACGGTGGAGATATTGTGTTGTATTCAGATGTTGGACGTCATGGCAAGTGGACATGTCGGATCTTTGCCCGTGAATGTTACGGGCATCCCCATCTCCTGCCCGCACATTTTTAAGAGGAGCTCCTTCTCACGTCTCACTTCTATATCTTTGCCTCTCTTTCGTTATTTGCGTTTAGTATTTTATCACTGATCAGTTTATAATAAGCTGGTGCTTAGTCTGGAAGACGACGTTCCGAGAATTTAATTTGTTAGTTCTGAGCGGTAGTGGGTTGGTAGTTTTGTTTTAGGATTAATGGCTAGTTGTGGAGTAGTTGGTGAAAGCGAAGGAGCTGTGGTGGAAACAAACTCACGGCGGAGGCGGCTTGATCTCCCGCAGTTTAGTTCCGTCGCCGACTTGGCGGTGGTGCCTCCTTTGGAAGGTGGACGGAAAAGAAAGAAACTTGATCTGTTCCCTCTTCGGACGTCGTCTTCTCTTTTTGTGTCTCTGCGTGACTGTAATAAATCCTGTGAAACAGATGAAAATGATGTGGCTGCAGGTGGTGGAATTGTAGAATCGGAGAGAAAACAATGTTTGGAGGCTTGTGAATCGGAGCCTCCTAGATTTGGTATGACTTCTGTATGTGGTCGGAGAAGAGAAATGGAAGATGCAGTTTCTATACACCCATCGTTTATCAGCGAAGAAGTTTCCTTCTTTGGTGTTTTCGATGGACACGGTTGCTCTCATGTAAGTTTATAAAACACTTCGTACCCAAATTTTCACAATTTCGTTAGTTCGAGCTTTGGATTTAAATATGGTTTCTGGGTCCGGTCATACAGGTAGCTTTTAAGTGCAAAGATCGGCTACATGAGTTAGTGAGAGAGGAAATTTCAAGCATGGAGTGTGTACTCTGGAAGAAGACGATGGAGAGGAGCTTCGAAAGAATGGACAAGGAAGTTTGTGAGTGGAACTACGAAGACAAGAGCTCGAATTGTAAGTGTGAACCCCAAACTCCGCAGTGCGACGCCGTCGGATCCACGGCTGTGGTAGCCGTCGTGACGCCTGATAAGATCGTTGTTTCCAACTGCGGTGATTCTCGTGCAGTGCTTTGTAGAAACGGCACCGCTGTTCCGCTGTCTTCTGATCACAAGGTGAGACTTTCGTAGATTATTCTATTTAAAGCTAAGAAACACGAACCTGTTGGTGATTATTTGCTTGTGTGTGGATCTACAGCCTGATCGGTCCGATGAGTTGGTTAGAATCGAAAACGCCGGCGGTAGAGTAATTTACTGGGATGGACCAAGAGTTTTGGGAGTTCTGGCGATGTCTCGAGCAATCGGTAAAAACCATACTCTAAACCATTCAGAGCTTGTCTGATTCTAATCAAAGTTGATATATTACTAAACTTATGGTCTTGTTTTTGGATATGTTTAGGTGATAATTACCTGAAGCCTTATGTGATATCGGAGCCGGAGGTGACGGTGACGGAGAGGACAGAGGAGGACGAGTGTCTTATTCTGGCAAGCGATGGCCTTTGGGACGTTGTGTCAAACGACATGGCATGTGGGGTCGTACGGGCGTGTCTTCGTGCCCAGCAGCCTGCTTCGCCGCCGGGATCACCTAATGGCGATACCGAGAGTTCCGACAAAGCCTGCTCGGATGCATCGATTTTGCTGACGAAACTGGCTTTGGCTAGGCACAGTTCAGACAACGTTAGTGTTGTCGTGGTGGATTTGAGAAGGAAACCACATCAAAGCTGATCAAGGATGATATAATACTACTACTAATTATAGTTATGTGGACTAATTCTGCTAGTATTTGTAATTTTTTAGAAAAATTTTAGAAGAAGATGGTTAAGAGTTTAACGTCCGGCTCTTGATCTTCAGAATGTTAAAATGCTTTCAAGAAAAAGAAAAGAGGGGGACTTTTTATCCCCCCCAATTTCTCTTTCATTCCCCTTCACTGAAATTGATGAACACTTTAAAATTTAAAAATTGTAATTAATTTATAGTAGTTATTAATAATAAATTTTTTATTTATATTTAATAAAAGAGAGCAATAGTTTCAACCAACGTTTGGGGTATAAAGGTGGAATCTTGACCCGAAAGTTTATCTCGGAAAAGCGGAAATTAAACTTGACTGGTTCGGTATTAAGGCTATGAAAAACTATAGCTGATAGTCAACTTTTGGTTTAAAAAAGAAGGTAAAGTCAACCGTGTCAAAGCTTGGGAATGTTTCATTTTCTTTAAATAAAAAAATGTGATAAAAAAGATGACAGTAAGAAGTGAAAAACTAGAGGAGGCAGTAAACTTGTAATGTAGGAAAGGTACATGCAGATGTTGTCTTTTTAACTTTGATTCCTGTCCTACACGAAGATGGTGTGTCGCAAATAATTCTGGGACACGTGGTCTTTGTACTTCGTTTGGACAACATCATCCCAGTGCTGGACTAGATTTTGTTTAAGATTTGATGTTGATGGCAATCATGGTCATGGCATTTGCTTCAGCTCTTTATCTTTTTGTATTTTTGCTTTAATTCTCAAAAATTCACTGTTATCTTTTTCTACGCATGACAAGGAGCAGGTCTAGGGATTAAAAAATTCCAGTCAGTTCGGTCAGACCTGATTTTAGCTCAAATTGATATAAGCTTTAGGTTACGGATTACCTATAGTTGGCTCGATCATTATATAAAAAATGACGCTATTTTAAAATTTTTTTAAAAAATATATATAACGAGTTGAGCGACGAGTCGACTCATTCCTATTTATTAGGCTACAAATTAGGTTGACCCGGCCTAGAAACAGCCCGACCTAACCTGACTAATTGGCATCTCTAAAAAGATCCGGGTTGGCCTGACTTCTTCTGAAAGAGTGGGTGAATTAGAATTTCAATCGACTTTAAATTATTAAATTTAAGTATAATTATAAAATTCAAGTTTAACACGATTTATAATATAAAATCAAGAAATAGTGGGTGAATTAGAATTTCAATTGACTTTAAATTATCAAATTTAAGATTAAAATATGCAAATTTAAATTTAATCAATTTTTGAATAATTATAAAAATTCAAGTTTAACACAACTTATAATATATAATCTATCATATTTTGATTTTTAATAAATTTTCTAGTTAAATTTTAGATTTAATTAAATCTAAATAAAATGTACACTTTAATCTTTGTTTCTATATAAGTTATATCTAATTAATTTAGTTAATTTACAACTTTAATTAAAGATTGTTATTTAAAATGCCAAGGAATTCATCCATCATTTTACATGGTTTGATGAAAAATGATCAAAGAAGTTAGAAGAGGGATTATAGTTAATTAGCCAGTGCCTCATATGACTCAAAATTTTGATAGCCGATTAAGTCTAAATAAAAAGATAAAAGTTTAAATCCATTTGTTAAACTAATTCACAAGTCTTTTAAGTTTAAACTTGTATACAAATAATCTTTGATTTAATTTAACTTCACGTTAATTCCTCTTGACAAGTACAAAGGGAACATCTAAAATTATAACATCTATAAAGACTTCAAATTACTCTGACATATTATAAAATTGTAGGAGAAAGTAATTGAAAAGAGAATGAAAAATGTTGCTTCTATATCAGAAAACTAATTTACCTTCATGTTAAGAAGGTTCACGACAGAAGTTTTATATCATTTTAGAAGATTAAAGGAATATTATAGCGAAAGACATAGAAGTATGAACATAATTTTTATTGATTTAGAGAAAGCATATGACATAGTTCTTAGGAAAATCATGTGGAGTTGTTTAAAAATTAAGGGGATCCTTATGACCTACATACGGGTGATTAGAGATATGTATGAAGGGTAAAGACTAAAGTAAGATAATAAAAGGAGATATAGAAAATTTTTCTATTGGTATTGGGCTACCCAAGGTTTCGCAGTGATGAATGAGCTCGTAAAAACTATTCAAGGAGATGTGTCTTAGTATAATTTGTTTGCTGATGATATTATCTTAGTGGATGAAACAAGAGAGGGTGTCAATGTCAAGCTATAATGTTTGAGGGATATGTTAAAATCGAAGGGCTTTAAAGTCAATAAAACTAAGATTGGATATTTAAAGTGTAACTTTTGTGGCCATACAGTAGCTACTAATGTGGAAATAAAGATTGAGTCATATGTTATATTACGAAACGAGTGTTTTAAGTACCTAAGGTCTATCATCCAAAGCAAATAAGAGATCGATGAACTCATAGTCCACCATACGAAATCTTGGTGGCTTGAGTTTTATATGATAAGAAAATACTACTCAAGCTCAAAGGTAAATTCTATCACTTAATGATTAGGTCGTTCATGCTATATGGGATGAAATATTCATCCATCAAACGAGGGCATAGTAATAAACTTATGGCGATGGAAATGATGATGCTCTATTGGATGTGGAACCTTACCATAAGAGATATGATCAAGAATATAACGATAAGAAGAAAATTAAAAGTGACTGGTATTGATGAAAAATTAAGAGAGATGAGACTTAGGTAATTTAAATATATTAAAAGGTGACACCTGACACTCTAGTGAAAAATGTGAGAAAATAATACTTGAAGACTGTAAGAGGAAAAAAGCATGCCTAAGAAGAACTGAAGTAAGTGATAAAAAATGATATGTTTCCAATAAAATTTTCCTAAGAACATGACCTGTAATAGAAAACTTTAGTATACTAGAATACGGATAAAGGATCTCTCTTTGAATTTTTGTTTTTAAATACATAGTACTTACCTTCTAATTAGTTAGCCTAGTTAGTTTTTTACTTAGTTTAATTATTTTCTTGACGTCAATGATTTGAGTTACTCTTGTACTTATCTTTTTTTTGTTTGTATATTTATTTAACTATTTTATCTTTATTGTTAATCTTTACCATGTTCTATATGTACATTATTTTGTATTGTATTACCTATTTGTATATCTTTTATACGTATTAATTTATATTTTTATAATATCTTTATGTTATATTGCATGTGAATTTATTAGAAACAGTCTCTCTATTAGGTAAGGATAAGGTTGCATAATACTGAACTTTCTCATATTTCACATTTCAGCGGAATTTTTACTAAGAGTTGTTTTTTTGTTGATGTTTAATTGAAATTTAAATCGAGTTCAAGTTTAAAATCAATTTGAATTTCTTCTTCTAAAATAATAACATTCTAATTAAATAGTTTAAAATGATGCTGACTTCATCTATAAATATAAGATATTCAAAATCAAAATAATATATTCTCAAATTTTAAGGAACGATGGCTCTTAAATTCGATTTTTTAGCCAAGCTGTTACGGAATATAACAACATTGGCATTCTCTTATCACTTTAAAGGTTCGAAATTTTATAATCATCATATATTTATATTTAAGTTTATATATTGTTGTATAGCAATAGAAAACGAGATGTAAAGAAAGAAACCGGTAAACCAATAAAATCCATACAAGAATACTATTCTCAACTTGTTATTCTCTTTATTCTTCCCCCTTTTAAGAACATGCTTCCTTCCTTTCTGCTGGTAATATTCTTGCAGGCTCGTACAAAGGGATATAGATCTGGAACAGGAACCAGGTCTCATTCTTGTAATCTAATAAAAGTCGGTAAAGGTTTTGATGACCTAATATAACCATAATGCTTCATCAACTACCCTCTCAACCATGTTGGATAAGATGAAGAAAGAAAAAGAAAAAAAGAGTGATGTTATGGAATGGTTTTACGTAGGGATAACGGTTTTTTTGGGAGGTATACATTAGATATCCCAACTTTGCTTCCATCAATCCCAAGTTCTTAGTAGTTTTACACCCTTATATTGTCGTTGGAAGTGAAACATTCGCAATTGATCCGACCAAGGAGCATTTTCAAAAAGCTAAAGGATTATCAACACGGAAAATTTACCTCTTTTTTTTTTGGTGATTCAAACTCAAGACTTCTTATAAAAGAGAGACTTAAGTGAGGAGTTAAAACTCATTGGGCCACTCCTACTTGTCAGGATAACATTTTCAATCCGACACAAAATTAATCAAATAATCGTAAATTTGTTAAAGTTTTATTTTTTAAAGGTTTGAATCGATTACTTTTAATTCTGATTTTGAAAGAGTATAGAAATATTAGATTAATAAAGGTCAATTTATATATAAAAAATTATATATTAATTCCAAAATTTTAAACAATAAATTATAATTTTTTATTTATATATTTTACTTTGAGTTCATGTCTCTTTTTAATATTAATAATTTCACTTAAACATTTTTATAAATTATACCAAATTTTAATAATTTTGAATCGGTTAAATTTTAGCTTTTTAATAAGTTTATTATCAAACTTTTTTTTTGTTAAATAAAAGTCAATTTATATACTCTTTTTTTTTAACGAAGGAACTCGTAGTTATTATCCTTTAGATGTGTATTGGGTAAACCTCCGACTTGACGCAATAGCCAGCAAATTACGCTAATCGGGTATTCCGCACTAAACAAGCCTTGTTCGATAGGCTCGATCGAGAAAGTGGAAGTAAAGGGATTCGAACACAGAACCTTTTAGCCTCATACCCCCCACTCTACGTATCAACTCGATCACCTCCTAAGGAGCTAAAAAAAACATTAAATCATAATCTAAAAATTCTAAATAATAAGTTATAAACCCTATATTTATATATAATTATTTTTTTCTATTTTTCTTTACTATGTTAACAATTCACTTATCAATTTTTAGAATTATGCTACAATTTGTACAGGTTTTGTTCTGTAATTGACAAGTGAAAGTTCCACTTTAGTTTTGTGCCACTTACGTTGATACGAGTTTTTGTTTCTCAGGGAAAATTCGAACATCATCAGCTTTGGACTTGATAACGGGGAATAGGCATTTAATAATACACGTCATATGGGCATCTGATTCCACCAAAATATCAATGAACTCAGATTAGCTGGCGACCTTTTTTTTTTCTTTCGGATGTATAATTTGTAAATTTTCGTATTAATGTAATAACTTATAAATCATGTTAATCGAATATTCTGTACTAAATAAGTCTTATACGACATTACTTATAAAAAATTTCAAAATGATACGAAAGATTTATATCAGTTAATCAAAGAATGGTCAAATAATTTTATACAATAATTATATTATATAAATTGAAATTATTAAAAATAAATTATAAATATGACCACGGACTGAAGGATATATATTTAATCTAATTTTAAAATAAAAAATTTCTAACGTCACATAATTCTGTTATTGTTGTCATGGACTTCTTTTGAAACTTGGGCCTTAAGAGTCTTTCAGAACCCAAGAGAATACCGAAATTTAGCCTACGATGGTATGTGTATAGGGCTGAAAATGACATTTGGGTGGGTCGAGGCTCGGCTAGTCCAACTCGGCCCATGATCGACAAACCAAGTCCAAATTAATAGGCGTCAAATCAAGTCTCAAGCTTAATTTTTAAAAAATCAATTATCAGATCAACTTTGGGCCAGGTTTAGCTCGGGTTGTTTAGGCTCGAGGCCTGGTACCTATAACAAGAAAGATGTTTTTGAATTTGTTTTAATTTTTAAAAATGTGTTAGGTAGAGTCAAGTTAAACTCGAACTTGGGCTAATTTATTTTTAAAAATAAAAATATAAAATATTTTTAAAGAATTTGACTAATTAAAAGAAATTAAAATATTATTGGACAATCATTAATTGCGAATTTGGCTTTTCAATTAATTATCAGTTAAGTTACGTAATTTGATCAAGATAAGAGTAATAAAGTGACTCAATAAATAATCTAACTTAATAGGTCCAAGTTCGAGTAGAAAATGAATCCCTATAAGTATAGACCGAATTCATATCGGCCTTGTGATGGAGAAACTTGATATGAAATCTATATATAAAAGTTAAGGTCTCATGTAGTTGCTTATATCAATCGTAAGCATACGAAATCTCTGATCTGTTAATAGAATTTATGTATTGAGAAAACTACAAAAAAAACTTAAATTATGTGCCGGATAATACTTTCCGTAAAAGTTCTGAGACGTTGGAACTCATTTAGTGCTCGAAAACTATTTCAAAAACAAGGATAAAATCGAATTCAGATATTCCGCATTCATTCGGTCATTGTAAATCCTTTCAAGTACCATCTGTGATACATATTACTATCTATGCCCATGCTACGGATAAATCAAACCTTAAAAAAAAATGGATTTGGGGTTTAAGGTGTCAGGCTGCCTCAACTAAATCAAACAAAGCGGGCACTAAAATGTGTAAACATAACATTAGTAAGCTCATTAGGTTGGATAAAACCACCACAAATCACATCAAGGCACACTTGTATCTATCATCCTTGTACATTGTGTGCTTTCTTCTTCTATACACCGAGGTTGTTCTTCCCTCCCATTGCTACACTCAGTATATACTCGAGCTCATTAACAACTTCTTTCATTGAAGGTCTATTTTCTCTCTTTTCCTCTACACAACTCAATCCCAGATACGCCATTGCCACCATGCTCTCAAGCTCAAAGCTCATGACGTTCTCTTTCAGTATTGGGTCTACCACTTCCATGACTCTCTCTTCATGCACCATCCTCAGTACATAAACAGCCAAGTTCACGTCATCTTCCATTCTGTTGAAGTCGATTGCTCTTTGAGAGGTCAAGAGCTCAAGCAAAACAACCCCGAAACTATAAACATCGCTCTTATCTGTTAGTTGATATTTTCTGTAGTACTCTGGATCTAAGTACCCAAGAGTTCCTTGTGCACAGGTTGTGATGTGACTCAACTCATCGTAAGCTAATCTGGAGAGTCCAAAATCTGAAACTTTAGCGTTCAATTTGTCATCAAGAAGTATGTTGCTTGACTTCACGTCCCTGTGGTATATTGGCGGAAGAGCCGAAAAATGGAGGTAAGCGAGACCCTGAGCTGTGTCAAGGGCAATTCTGAGGCGACGAATCCATGAAAGCTGTGCTCTTCCTCCACGTCCTCGCCGACTTTGTAAGTGGTCGTGAAGTGCACCATTTGGAATGTACTCGTAAACCATAATTGGCTGGTCGAGATCAACACAACAACCAAGCAAGCTAACCAGGTTTCGATGATTGACCTGACATAGAATTCGAACCTCATTGATTACCTGGTCAGTCCCTTTAACGTTACCAAGCTTCGCGCACTTCACAGCTACAATGGTGCCATCTTCAAGAATACCTTTGTAAACCTCACCGTAGCCGCCGGTGCCTAGCAAGCGGTCTTTGGAGAAGTTGTTGGTGGCTTTCCGTATGTCCCTACCCGAAAATATTTTGGCGGCTCTGCTGCCACCAACATTCAGGATGTTATGTCGCTCTCTTCTCAGGCGATCTTGTGAGTTGCTTTTATGTCTTCTGTATATCGCAATGCTACTGACAAGACCCGCCAAAAATGCCACACCTAAGAAGGACATTAAACCTGGAAATGAAGTTTTGGATTCTGTCAGGAGTAAGACGACGCCATTTCCAACATTTATAAAGTTTTAACGTACCAGCTTTTAGTGCTGTCTTCTCAACGAAATTCCAATGATTCTTACTCGCATAATCTGCACAAAACTTCAGTAGATTTAAATACGGAATTGTGCAATCTGACAAAAGTTAAATATCATTCACACTATGACTTACTCTGATCACAAACTCCTTGAAATGGATTCCACCAGGAGCCTTCTTTACAAAAGCACCTCTTGGTCCCAATGTAATTCGGGTCGGGTCTACATGTTGACTTCTGATCGCAATCCGCCTGAGACCCGCACATGGGTTCCTGAGGTAGTTCCCACTGAATCTCCACACCAGGGCTTGGCCACTTCTCCACAGGCAAGTTAGGGTTTAAGTCCACGAAACTCACATAGGCTCTGCAACCAATATCACGAACCTCGATCATATGCTCCGTCGTGGAGCCACCGGCCTTGAAAGTGCAACAAACGGATGTCTCACAGCATGGTGGGGATAGCTTTGCTTCGACGTACGCGTGGCACAAGCTGTTCAACGTGCAGTTTAACGGTGATAAGAGCACCATCTCCGAACAGTTAAGAAGCATGACGGTGTTCGAACCTGTTATGTTGAAAGGAAGGTTGTGGTTTAGCTGTAATCCATGTTGGATGTAGTCTGTTGTTGCGCATGTGTTGGAGGAGAGACTCGCGGGTTGGATCACCAGCCGTTGGCTTGTGGGGTTGATGGAGATTATCGGGTAGGAGTTGGTTTCTGTGTCAAAGACGAGTGAACCTGAGTTGCACCGTATCTTGTAAGACTGGTCGCCGCAGTTTGGTCCGGTGCTTAGTGGGTATGGAACGGCGGTCGGTCCACAGTTGGGGCATTGATAAGCGGAGAAGACGGATGTGGCGGAGGACAACAGGATCGCCGCCGTTAAGAGTGAAGGGAGCGGTGGTGGTGTTGGCATCGGACAGAGGAGTTAGTGTCTTTGGTCGTTATTATTACAAAATCAGATTCTTATGTGCCTTTTGGGTACGCTTACACGTACTTACTAATTTCCTTGATTTGACTTGAGAATCAGGATTCTACCTTAAAAGGGTTATGGTCCTTTTTTGTTTTTATATAAATTAAAATGATTAATTGTATAATATGAAACAGTTATTTAACTAATATAATCATATATCTAAAGAAATAATTTTAAAGAATTTATTATATATTATGTTGTTGAAATTTTTGCAAAAATATTAAATTCTTTCGTTAAATGCAAATATTGGGTACAACAATAAAAAACGTAATGCATCTATTAGTCATAAATTATAAGTACAAGTCAAACAAATTGCTTAACTGAATTTAGTCAATTATTTATTAAGAAAATTAGTTACTTCATAAACTATTTTACATATATAACTATATAAATATATATGTATACATATAGTTCATATATTAGTATACCCAATACGTTGAAAGATACATCTTTGGTCAAATGTATAGGTCAACCTTATTTAAAGGGCTTGTGTTTTATTGTATTGTTCATCGATTCTGGACAAACATTGCTTATGGAAACAACTAGTTCGATTTGTCTGTATACTAAATCCTAAGAGTTCGATAGAGCTATTACAAGGCTCCCAAACAACAATGTGAAGGAACACGTCACTTTCTTACATAATGAGACAAATATACAAGACAACCTAAGTCATGGTCTACATCTAAAAATCAATAATTCACTTCTAATCATCCTGTTAAACATATGGAACTAAGCTACAGTAAGCCTGCGTAAGGAAAAAGAAAAAAAAAGATTTAAGAACAAAGCTTTGTGTATGCTAACCATTGTATTTATAATTTACCTACAAGGTTGTGGGAAAAGAGTGAGGGGAGGGTTCAATATGCATCAGCCTCTGGAACTTCAAAAACTAACAAAACTGAGCCGAGGCTTGGACAAGTCAGATATGCTCAAACAGGTGATTCAGCCAGAAGTAGGGTGTGCCACCATCCGCATGCCACATTTTTTGGAATACAACCTTCGATCGTAACTTGAGATGGAATGTTACGATCGATCACATCGCCAAGACCAAGCTGTTTCAGAAATCGACATGTTAGATATAATGCATGTATTTGCATTCATTTTCCTGATTCACAGGAGCATCATAGAAGTATCTGCATTCAAAATAAAACTTCGTATCTAGTAATAGTTCATGAGGTTTCCATGCCTAGTTTTAATCAGTATTTACCTGGCCATACTTGTTCCATCCCCAGCAGAAGACCTTCCCCTCCTCTTCAAAAAATAGAAGCATAGTGTAAGTACGAAGTCCAATATAAGACTGCGAGCTAGACACAGAAAAACCATAAAGAGGACCAAAAGTCTTTAAAAAAGCATTGTAGGACCAGCTAGACCATGATTATAACATGATTAAAGGTGTGCTAATTACAGATCGGTTTTCCATTAACTACCAGTTAATCCCAAAACCTAATCCTTATATTCAGTTCAGGTTGAAGAACTATAGTAATTCAATGTCCCAAGCACATCCTGTTAACTGTTTCTTAGTTCATCAATAGTTTATACATCCAGATACTCATTTTGCCCACATCTTAAAATGGGGTTACCAGCGACATGGAGGAAGGAGATTCAAGTGGATGGGGACTTGGACACTGTCATATAATGTTCAGCTGTTGCAAAATCTGCACTATCTATATCAGCAATAAAGGATGCATATGCAGCCCATAAATTCACATACCTGTTACTACAGCACTGTGTCGAGCTCCACATGAAACAGTTTTTGCATGCATATGCTCCAAACTTGGAGCATCCAAGAGCCTAGGGATAGTCTGGTTTATAATTCAATGAACAGGGAAGTTAATAGCATAAAAAGCCTTATACTGGGCAAAACATTAAATAACATAAAAAAAAGATATAACACAGCAATAAACTGCTAGAACAGAGAAAGATAAGAAGGCAGGAAGGAGTATCATCATGAAAGTAGTGTTAAATAAGTTCCATACCTCAGCCTGATCACTTCCTGTTCCCAACTGCCCAAACTGATTTCCACCAAATGCATAGACATCACCATCGGCAGAAATGCAGACAGTATGCCAAAGCCCTGCGGCAACACCCTCAATTCTAACGCCCAATAAGGAAGACACACAGGTTGGGCTCAACTCATCATCAGTACTTCCTTGCCCACACTAGAGAAAACAATGAAGTGATTAAATTGTAGGAACAAAATTTCACCAACTAAAGAAAGCTATGCACTTAAGAGAATAAGAAGAAGATTCCTTGTAGAGTGAACCTCATCTTCAACATCTACAGTGCTTTTTATCTCCACCATTATCTACTTTACCTACATGTTGATTCTGAAGAACGGTTAATTTCAGATATTCCAACCAGTGCCAGGGAGGGATATAGGAATCAACAATTTATAACAGCCAGTTAAAGTAGGGCATGATAGTTTTTCAATGGTAGAAGTTCTAGTCTATGATTTCCAAAGACAGAAATGACCACAACAGCAGACAAAGGGATCGCCAATAGGCAAGATATGTTTATAGCCGTGACAAGCAACACTTTTTGGTATGTTGCGTCAGGAAGAAGAATTGTAGTTTTATGATCAGTGTAACAAACTTTCACCAAGGTTCAGATCATTTAGTGGCAATTTTTAGGTACAGCAAAGATGTAATCCAGTAGAATGAAATATAAAGCCTGGGCAACCAATGAAAAGTTGGAGATATGTATATAAGCAGTAAACAATAAAGCAAGATCAAGTGAGTGGTGGTTCTTTAACAGGAGTCATACTTGATCATGCACAAAAAGATATAGAGAAATAAACAGGCAGGGTTTAGGGAGTAGAACTAAGTATGTAGAAGAGACAGAGAAGAAATTTATTGTGGCTTAGCACTTCAATCTTGAGAAGTATGCCACCTGCAGACCTCTGGAATATCAAAGTAGGTTTAGTCGGTAACAGAATGACTATGTTAAATTCACCACAGATTGTTTCAGAAGAGTGGTACAGAAAATGTTGTCAGATTTGAGCATTTTCAATATTAGCAAACAGAGTGATCATTTTATTTTGGAATATCTTATGCAAGCTAACTCTGAACATATAATCCTCTAGTACAAACCATCACTGCTATTGGCTATGAGTCCAAATTACCTGTCCATAGAGTCCCCAGCCAAAAGTAAGCAGAGCTCCAGCATCTGTTAATGTGAAGTTGAATATCAAACAAAAGGTATAATTAGAGGCAGGCTATTCATAAAAGATAAAGAAGCAATAAAGTAGTGGATATTGTGTCTGGTCTACATCTCAGATAGAGCGGGAACTTTAATTCCAGCACAGGATGTAGGGTTTTCCTTGTAAATGTCTTTGCTATGCTTGACGATAATAAAAACATTTTGTGCCAAAACACTTATAAACCAGGTCACTTCTGCTTCTGTAACTTGAACCATGCTTAGTAATTCATCAAAGAAAAGTGAAAAATGCATACCCGTTATTACTGCACTATGACGCCCTCCGCAAGCAATCCCCTTCACATAATTTCCAGGGACTCTAAAACCCTGTCCTTCTGATGTCATGGCCCCTCGAGACAATGCTTTTGGTCTGTCTTTAGCAAAAGAAGAGTCAATACATGGTATCGGATGTGGAGAGGAAACCATCCTTATCCGGGAACCCAAACCAAGCTGCCCTTCACCTCCATAGCCCCAGCCCCACACCTGTCCTATATCTGAAACCTTGAAGAATTAGGGTAGTTCAAGTGTTGAACAATGAGCAACAGATCTTCAATAGGTTCATGCTTCCTAGAGCCTATCAACTATGAGATTGCTCTCATAAAACAAATATTTAAACACCGGATCCCAACAGCAACATCACTGGTTACCTGACAATGCCAAAGTATGGCGTCCACCAGCAGCAACAGTTGCAATCCTCACTCCTGGGTTCAACGCCACTAGGCATGGAAGTGCAGATAGTGTTTCATCACCTGAAGACGAGCCTTCAGCTGCTTGTTTTGTTGATGATATTCTCCTTCGCTTCGTATATTCATCTCCAGATCCTTTGCCATCAACAGCAGACAAGGTTCCACTTCCTCCACTGGATCTTGTGCGAGGGCTTACTGCAACAACAAAGTAATACTATATTAGCCTTGAATAAGAACAAGATCATCATTCGACTTGTTGAATAATAACCTGATCTGAGAGTACCTTGATCTGTTGAAAATGGATTCTGTCTTTCAAAACCAGTCTTTTCTGAACTTCCCGCTGAAGACGGGTCTCCAAAAACTTTTCCCGAAGGAATGCATTCCTTCCATCCCCATGTGTAAACTTCTCCATTGTCTGTGGGGAAGACACATAAGTAATCTTAGTTTACTAGCCTAGGCAGAGAGATATCATAGACAAGAATGAGCTTTGTACAAATAAAATTACTCAGGAAAATATCAATCGGATAACTTCAAAAGAAAATAAAGAGATCACATTCACCAGTAGCTGCTACACAATGAGCCCAACCGGCTGCAGCTTTCGCAATAGAAGCTTCAGTTGGGAGATGAAAAGGCTCCGGAATTTCCTGAAGCAGGAAAGTGTTTGTTCAGTTAGAAGAAACCAAAATCAACACACAAGTGTAAGAGGAAACTAAAGTTCTATGTAATGCTGAACTACCCCATGCTTCCCAGATGTCACATAGCTTTGACCTAGATCATCGGTTGAACCCCAAGTGATGAGCTTTCCATATTCTGATTGACAAAGAATCATGAGTACAGTAATAAGAGGAAAAACACAATTTCTATAACCAGAAACCCTGATACCCAATTTTAATTCATAGGAAGCCAAGATACCAAGTTTTATTCAATCCCACTTATGACAGACATCTCACAACTTCAATCAATAGCCAAGAAAGCAGGCGAACCAGATACAACTAGAATTTAACATCGTTTCTTGATTAATTGTTCGTCTTAAAAGGTGAGTGAAATCTAGGAATCAGAGAACTACTTAAAATGTGTGGAAAATCAATGTGAAGGCAGGTACTGAAGACCAACGAAAGAACAAGCAAGCAATTCGTAAAACGAATCAAAGAATGCTTCTTTTTTGATAGGTCAGTATCAATAGCTTTAGCAACTAAACTCACTCCAATAAAATGTAGTTAAGAAAAAAGAAACACCTTAACCCAATCAATGCCATTGGGGAATTCAACGAGAAACAAACAAAAACAAGCAACAAATTTCCAAAAAAAAGAAAAAGCGGCACGGAGACGAAAAGCACCAGAAATCGCCGTGGCGAATCCGCAACCGCCGCCACAAACATCCTTCCAAGGGAAGCCGGCGGTTCTTACGACGACCGGCGACAAAATCGGAGATCTCTGAGGCAAAGCTCCGGGAAGATATCCCCACATCAAAACCAATCTCTCTTTGGCCATTGTTAGTCTCTCCTCTTCTAAGTTTCCCTCCCCATTCATGTCTTCTTCTCCGTAGTCAAAGAAGAGAAAATCTCGAGAGAGAGAGAGAGAGAGTAGTGTTTGGTTGGAGGCTGATTGGAGTTTGCGTGTGAAAGAGCGTATCATTTTCAGGGGAATGGGTGTGCCACGTTGGATGCTCACGTGGGACGACTATACACGTGTCGCATCGTGGGCCGCAAGGTGTCTCGGAAGTTTATGACCAGGCGTTCCCAGGAAGTTTCTGGAAGGAGTCACTCGCAGAATATAGAAGGAGTGTGAGAGAAGAATTGGGCGGGGTATGTGCTGGCGCGTGGGCTCTTTTAAAGCGACACGTGGTTGCTTCAAAGATTTTAGTCCAATCATTACGTACCTACACGTGTCGTGCGTTTGAGGTTTGGAAGTCTCATCTTCCTCCGATCCGGGCTTTTCTTAGTTTTGCACCAAACTTAGTAACTGTTTGGTTAGGCTTTTGGAAAATGAATAAATACTTTTTTTTATCGTAAGAATTTTTTTTAATGAGTGTTTGATTATAAAATTAAAAAAATACTGATTTAGGAGATGTAGTTTTTTTATAGTTAAAATACTGCTTTTTAAGAATCTCAAATTTAGAACTTATCAAAACAGTACTTTTTTAGGTATATTTTTTAAATCAATTAATAAGCTTATTTTTTAGCCTCTTTTATTCTTATGTTTTACACATAATTCCCACAATACCCACAAACACATTTTCATGTTTATTTTGAGATTTATAGAATATTGTTTGACTTTTTTATATGTTTTAATATTTATTTTTATATTAGTTTTACTTATGTTATAATCTATACAAAATATTTGATTAGATATATTTTCATTTATGCTTCATATGGTTTAAAATTATATAATAATTAATATATTGTGCTTTGCATATTATTTAATATATTTTAAATAATATTTA
>JAOQMS010000122.1:60912-80899 GCA_027563885.1 Erythroxylum longipes | reverse complement strand
AAAAGTATGAATTTAAGTATAATTATATTATAGTATTATATATTTTTACAAGGGTTTATTTAGTATTTCATATAAAAGTGAGTGTCAAATTTTATATTAAAAAGAGCTGAAATAATTCATAAATTTATAAAAATTTATTAATTAAATATTTTTAAACATATGATTCTCACTAATTTGAAATATATTTTTCATTGGATAAGTATGAATTTACTTATGTTAAAATAGAGTAAATATCTACTAATAATAGAGAATAATTTTCAAACTTTTGACTAATTAGACATAAGATTGTATATTATTAAACTTCTCAAATCTTACTTATAGTGAGATTTTTAAGGTTATTGTTATTATTGTCGTAAAGTTACGAGAGAAACAAATTTGAGTAAAAAAAGCTTTTACAAGTATATATAATCTATAGCTATATATATGTACGACCTTTATGAAATCCGACTAAATATGACGTGGGGGTTGCCAAATTTTATAAAATTTAATTGATATTATTATAACTCCCAATCGAGATATCCTCTATTTCGCCTAAAAAAGTTGGATTAAATTATCCGAAATTTAGAGCATTTATATAATTATATCTATTGGTCGTCATTTGTTGATTCTATTTATTGAAGTACTCATTTACGGCCTAGTGATTTCTATCTAACATGGCCAACAATTTTGCTCTGAGTGACCAGACCTACTTCTTGATTCGAAGACAAACCTCTAGGTATTTCCGGTAGCTTCGAGGTCCTAATCCTCTACTTGAGATGACGAAGGAATTTCATATATCGTGGAATTATAGCTAGAATGACGTGATCGCCACTGTCTGATCTTTTTTCCACAAGGGCGGGAATGGAATGTTATCCGGACCAAACATGATAAATTTATTAAATTAATGTAATACTGTGTATAACATACCATTCCATTTTTTAATTTGATTTCAATCATTTGACAATTATAAACCACCAAACAGAGTTGTACGATAACTTCCATTAAAATTCTAAGTAGACTAACGATATTTCTTCATACGTGGACTCTCGTTTCACCTATTCAAGATTAGGTTGTAAATATCCAATTCAGGTAAAGAAAAAAGAATTTAATTTAAATAAAACAAATATATAAAATACCAGTTGTACTGGTCCCAGTCCAAAACATTAAAAAAAAGAAAGAAAGCAGAAAGTACTCTGAAGTGAAGACTGAAGTGAACACATGCATGTCATAATTATTTAATAAAAAAATGTCTGATATCACACGAACAACCCTTTCACTAGTAAAAAAAAATGTCTGGAAAAAAAAAACATGACCACGACATATTTTTGTGCGGGATTCATCAAAATTATATTTTGGGCTTCCGAACAATGACTCGAAGCATAATTAGAGAGATTAAGAGTCGTACTTTATAGCTTATCAGCTTATCAGGTATTAATAAATCTGAGCACTATGTTAGATATTTTCTTAATTTGATTTGATTTATTTTAATTTTATTTACTTACTCTTTTAACATATCAATTTTACATATTTACTTTTTTAATCTACATTATTTTTTTATTGTCACATTTATATATGAGTTTATTGAAAATAATCTCTCAACTATATAGGAGTAAGATTGCGTACTATCAAACCTACCCAAATTATACTTTAATGTGAGATTCGAACTGGGTACGATAATAATGATGATGGTGATCACACAAGTAACCCGTAGTTAAAGGACACACGGAGATAGTATTACTAAAGATATATGGCGTTGTTATCATATGAATTGAAAAAGGGTTTTCTTGCCGTGACTCATAAATTCTTTGAATATTTTACCAATAAGTCTCAACGGAATTGCATCATAAGTTTTCGATGTATAGATCAACCTAAATGATATATAAAATAGATAAATAAAGACTGACTGTAATCTAAATGTTAGATATGTTAGTATAGAAACAAGCCCCTCTTCTTTGAATCGACATCAATTATAAAAGCCGGTCTTTTAAAAATCTATCTTTCGACCCAAAACATTACACAAATTATATAAACTCGCCTTTGGAGTGTTCAAAAGATAAAAAGCAGAGTTGTTATTTAAGGTTTCTTAAAAAGTATAATTTAAATATAACCGTTATTTATAATGTTATTATGTTATAATTTAATGTCTTTTTATAATTAAGAATAAGGTTGCGTATTATTAAATCTTTTCAGGCTTATGTTTTAGCGGAACTGTCACTGAATTCTTATTGTTGTTGCAATTTAATGCTTTTAAGATGATACCAAATATATCTTAAATCTTAAAAAATTAAGTTTTTAACCGTCATCAATATAACGTTTATTAATGACTCTTAATTTTAAAAGTTTTATAAAACGTTGAGATGTAAATCACGTATTTTTAATATTATTCAAAACAATAAAAAATGTATCCAATAATTTTAGGTCAATAATGTCGTGATCGTGGTGGTGGCTACGGTGGCGGCGATAATCCGGTGGATAAGAGAGTGAAATTCAGACTTATAATTAAGTGCTTAGAATATGAAGAAATTAGCGAATATAAACATAGGAATGGAAAATTATTAATATTATAATAATAAATAATATGAAATTTTACTCTTAACTTATTGAGAGTTTGTCTCCGATAAACCCACGTGAAGGAAAAAGAGAAAAATAGATAAATAAATATTACAATAATACTAATTTAAAATAAGAAGAAATAAATAAAAAAATTAAATAAGTTTTAAACAAAAGATACGAGAAAGGATAAGATTGACGCTGCCATGTTAAGAGCAAAACAGTGTATATGATAATAAAACTAATTAATGCTTTTCCATTTCCAATTATGAAAGTAAAATAGAAAGAACATATGATATGATTATACGAAGCCCCACCCATTTATAGATACAGTCTTAGGTATCTTTGACTTTTGTTGTGTTGGAAGAGTAGTTCTTGGAATGGAAGTCCAGGAACAATACCAGGAGAGTACTGATGAACACTGCGTCGAAGCACCAACTCCAGATACCAGAGCAACCCTCTCCGGTGAGGTGGTAGTAGAAGATGACAGTCATGATTCCGAAGCTGGCGAAGAACTGCATAATCTGACAATCCGTGACTCGTTTCTTCCAGCTTGGACGTGACCCTAATGCACACAGCAGGTAGTAGTAGTACATTATCACATGCACTGCGGCGTTTGTGATGATCACCGCCGGGAACATAGACTGCGAGGTGTTCAACGACATGTAACACATTATCACTACGGTTGCATGGTGGTAGAGGTGGAGGAAAGTGAGTCTTCTCTTGGAGTTGCTCAATATGATCAAAAGGGTGTCCATGAATTCGTAGATCTTGGACATATAGAACACGTAGGCCCAGAAGAAGAGAGGGCCTTTGGGGGAGGTGTTGATCGGGAGACAGATGATGTAATGCAATGTCGGTGCATGGAAGAGGATGGAGAGACTGCAACCGAGGACCATGAGGGAGGAGAAGGATAAGAGGAGCAAACTATGGAGGACTTTGATTGGTCTGAGCAAGTGAGGACCGGCGGAGGGAAGAGGGATGCGACAGAGGAGGAAGGTGAGTGAGAGGTAGGAGCAGACGATTGAGGCAACAAAGAACGGGGAGGCGCCAAAGTTGTGACCTTTTTTCCATGAAAAGTTGAGGATTTTGGGTTGGCTTACAAGCAAATATTCGAGTTTTGAGAAGAAGGGGTTGCTCTTCAGGTGGTTCTCTGACCAATGTTTGATGGTAGAGAAGATGAAATCCATGGGACACTGAAGAGCTTGAGCTTGAGATTGGAAGTGTGATACTAACAACGAGGAGGAAAGGAGTTGAGTATATATATAAATGGAGGTTGGGAGGGGACATTAAAGGGGAAGCAACACAGCTGGCTGATCATAAACATCAGGGTCTGATCTGGGTCACTGTTCTTTTCTCTTTATTTATTATTAGCATTTACCATTCTAGCTAACTGAATATGCTCTGCTTTTCATATGTCCCATTTCTACTCCTTCTCCAACTATCTTATCTAACCTTTCATTGTTTCCTTCCTTTTGCCATTTTATCTCATTGCAGCTCTTCTTTATTAATGTTATTATCGATGATAAAAGGGTCTTAGTGTTTGTTTGGTTGAACTTTTGGAGAGCGAATAAATACTTTTTTTCACTGCAAAAGTTTTTTTTTAGAAAAATAAGCGTTTGACTGTAAGCTGAAAAAAAACTTTTTTTTAATAGATATAGCTTTTTTGGCAGTTAAAATATAGTTTTTTAAGAAGTTCAAATTTGGAACTTCTAAAAAAAGTACTTTTTAGGTAGATTTTTCAGATCAATTAATGAGTCTATTTTTTAGTCCTTTTACTCTTATGTTTTACACATAATTCTCACAATACCCACAAATACATCTTTATGTTTATTTTGAGATTTATATAATATTATTTGACTTTTTTTATAAGTTTTAATATTTATTTTTGATAGTAGTGTTACTTATATTATAATCCATACAAAAAATTTGGTTAGATATATTTTCATTTACGTTTCATATGGTTTAAAATTATATAATAATTAATATATTGTGCTTTGTATATTATTTAATATATTTTAAATAATATTTATATGCATAAATAATTTTTATTACAAAATAAAATATAGTTAAAATTAAAATTACTTTTTATTTTTATGTTACCAAATAGTCTATTGTATGAAGCTCTTTAAAAAAAATTCCTTTTTAAATGACAGCCAAACAGTCAACTAGTTTCTTATAAAAGTTCTTTTCAAAAAAGCTTTACTAACAAAAGCTCTATTGATATAAACTCATCCAAACAGGCACTTAAGTTAGTTATTTCAATTTGTTTTAGTATTAATTTATTAAATAATTAGTCTAATATATATCAATTAATGCATGCATTTATAGCCTTCTCAACTATGTTTTAAAGATAGCTACTTCATATTCTATGATTATTAAAAATACGATGACTTGCAATTTTTTATTATATATGTATAAATTGAAAAGCATTGTAATTAAATTATTTTCCTATTATTATAATTATTTTGAATCCCAGTTTAAAGGAACAAAGAAGGATTGCAAAAGCATATATTGAAACATCACGAGATGTTATTCTAATTCCATATTTAAATAAACACTTGTCTTTAGTTAAAGAATGTCTTAATATTGTCATAAATTTAAAATATTTTTTATAATTAAAACATATAAAGTTTATTTTTAATTTTTAAAAAATATTTTTATCATTTTAAATTATATAAAAATATCTTGTAATTACTAAGAGTTAAATCCAAATTCAAGTAATTTAAATATTAAATTTGAATTGAAAATAGAAATATAATTCATAATTATGGAAGGAAAAATAACACACGTGACTAAAGGCATGTTTAGTTGAATGTTTTATAATGAAACGCAATACACTTCCATTGCTTAAAAGGAAGTTTTATAATGAAATGCAAAGAAATGAAAGAGGATGGAAGAGAAAGATTTCATGTTACTCTCTATTTTATCATAAACAGTGAAAATAAAAAACTTCCGATTCGAATAGTTTAAGATGGAACGTAAACTAATAAATATATAATACCTAATATACCCTCAATAATTTTGTTGTAATATCAATTATTTATCCTTACCCTAATAACAACTAACACATTTCTATATATTTATTATTTTTTTCATAATACCAATTATTTTTATATAAATAAAAATATACATAAATTATTTTCAAATATAAATAACATAGAATAAAATAAATAATAATAATAATAATTTTTGTATATAATAAAATAATAAAATAATTATTATTTTAAAATAGAAAATATATAAAAATTATTTGTCACGTTTGTGAATACATTTTTATATTTTTTATATTTTAAAATAATAAAAATTTTATTATTTTATTATCAAACTCACAATCATGACTTTTTAATTATACATAATTTCTGTTTTAAAATTATAGCGTTAAACTTCCTGCAACAACTATTTTAATATAAGGGGTATAATAGTGATTTATTATACATTATATTTCATTCCATTAATCTTCTGAACAACATTTCACTACATTACATTATAAACTCTTCCATTTCTTCCAAACAACTTTTTATCGTATCATACATTCCATTCTATATAATTCTATTTCATTATATTTTATTATATTTCACTAATTAACATTTCACCTCCGGAGGCTATAAAATGGAATTGACCGATCATATACAGCCACTAAATTTTAAGTGGCCTCGCATGTACGGAACCGCAAAACCATATGCTTGGGCCTCAAAATTCCACAAAACACTGTAGCCCACGACTGAAATGAATTAAGTAGGCCCCCATAATTTTCACTTGCTTTGTGTTTTTTATCATGTGGCTTAGAGCGGATGTCCAATGATTGTGTGTAATGGACCTCATGATTGAGTTGTAATTACTACAAATTGCGACGTCCATCAAGGCAAAAGATGGCGGGCCTCCAATCATGTAGGATAGATGGGCTTTTCTACACCACACGATACGTAGCTAAAGGCCTTCCACTAAAATTTACAATTTTTGTGTTTTTCAAGAAAAAAATTTACAATGTAACCATATAATAATGCTAGCTCTCCAAAATCCAAACAAATTTAGTAATGAAAAGAGCATGAATGCCTTTTAAACTAGCTCAATCAATAGACAATTAGTATTGATCTTATTTGATTTTTTAATTCAATTTAAGATATCAAAATGATGTTATTTTATATGATTAACTAAAATAATATTTTTTAAATTTAAAATTTTTAATTATATAAATTTAAATATAATATTATTTTAATCAATAATAGTAAAATGATATCATTTTATCAATTTGAATTAAATAAATATGACCTTTTTAAAATATAATTACATATTTATCATTTCAATATACTGATGTATTGATATAATTGTGACACACTTATATTAAATTGGTTGCTTTAATAATATCACTCTCCATTATTGTTTCATTTGAGATGGAGCTAAGAACATCTTGTCTAGCATAAAAGTTAAATGATTTATGTGAATGACAATGGATGGTAGTAGCTATTAAATGATTTACGTGAATGACTATGGATGACCCGTTATCAAGTGATTACATTAGATTTTTTAATATGGGTAAAGTATAGAGTTCTCTAATAATAAGCGAGCTTGGGTTAACTATTGTCAAAATGATTAGAATTAGTCATTTGGATAGTTAGCTCTTATAAACCCTTTAAAAATTTTATGTTTAGTTAATATAAGATATTCTAACACCCCCCTTTTCAAGTGCAACTGAGACTGGACATCTGGTTGTCAGTTGAAATAAATGCAATAGTAATCAGATCGGGCTGCTGGGACTTGACATCTAGACCGACAATCGAAAAATTAATAATCTGAACTAAACCTGCTCTGATATCATAGTAGTTTTTTTAATATGAGCAGAATGTAGAGTCCACTAATAATAATTGAGCTTAGGTCAACCATTGTCAAAATGATTAGAAATAGTCATTTGAATTATTGGCCCTTATAACTTATAAACCTTTTAATATTTTCATGTTTAGTTAATTGAGATACTCTAACTCTCCCCTTCAAGTGCAATTGGAATTGGACATCCTGTTATTACTTGAAATAAACGCAGTGGTAACCGGACAGGACCGTTGGAATTGAACATCTAGACGGACAATTGAGAAATTAATAATCCAGACTAAACTTGCTCTGATATCATATTAGATTTTTTTAATATAGACAGTATGTAGAGTTCACTACATTGTTAAATTTAACAATAAGTTTAATTACTGTTAAAATGATTATAACTAGTCATTTAAATGTTTAACTCTTACCACTTTATATACCTTTAATAATTTCATATTTAGTTAATATAGATACTCGAACAAATTGATCTCATTAAGAGGAATCAAGTGGTTTAAGTACCTTGAGACCAAATTGTAGGAGCTCCAGGACATTTATGCAACACAAGCTTTGTTAAGTCAGGCCAGGATCAGTGGCGCTCGATGGATCACCTGGATCGTGATTGAGCTTCTCGGATGGGGCTCACCTGGTTTCTTGTTTCGACAACTCGTCTTCGAGCTGCCAGAGAGACACAAAACTTCATTAATCATTGCCAACTACAGATATTTCGGACAAAACAAGAAACAGAAGCTGCAACCCACACAATCTTATCCTACCGCGTCCCTATCCCTTGCAAACTAACGGTAGTCGCAAAATTCCAGTTTCTAGTTCAGGTAGGTATTTGGCAACGAACGAGCCACAGAAGTCAATAAATCGAACCGGCTTTATTTTTTTTAGATTAAATTCAGCCGGTTTGATTAAGTTAAAATATTTCAAATTTTGATTATTAAAAAATAAAATGATATTATTTTAGTTAAATTTTAATTCATTATTTAAAATATTATTTTAGTGAATTATATGGAAATGATATTATTTTAATTTTAGCGATTTACATATTCACAATAAAAAAAGTTTATAAATGTTTTAAATTAATTAATTAACTTAATTCGATTAAATTTGAGACAAAATGAAAAATTGAACTTAAACTAAAATTATATTATAGGATCAGTTAATATAAAGATAAGTTTCGATTTAAACAATTAGATATGACAATAATAGACCAGCTCGTTTTTGGCCCAAATTAGTCAGGTTACGGGCAAGCCACTGGCCCACCATGATCAGTCTACCTTTTTTTTTTTAAAGTGACATCGTTTTGTTTTTAAAATTTTCCTTTAAAATATAAATAGCAGGCCAATGTGCCTACAAAAAATGTCATATATGTAGAAATATATATAATTTTAATTAAATTTAAGTTGAATACGAACAAATTTAAATTAAAAAAGTTGAATATGTTCAGAACTCATTTGTCGCAAACTCGGGCCTATTACAAGACAGGCTTGGGCCATACTTAGGTTTAGATGCTTTTCACAGAAAACAGCTCATCCCAGAAATTAAACGGCAGTGCAAGTCATGAATCCTGTAAAAAGCTCACTCAATTTGCCCACAGAACACACGCACGCACACAGAACTTGCACCTTGAAACTTGAAAGCAAGTAAAGCACCTGAAAAGAGAAGTTGCAGCTTATGATTCCCGTGACACCTTGCATCGCATGCCAAAAAGCAGCACTCGGCCACTAATATAAATCCACACAAAGGTACAGTATCTCCACAACCCAGTTTCGAAATCACTGTAAGGAGTGACTGTTTTCTGTGTTTGTGTGCGTGGAAATGGAGAGCAAGCGAAATGGTGATGGGTCAAGCTCCTCCTTCGCAATGCCACTTCACTATCCAAAGTACACCAAGAAAGATTACGAGCAGATGCCTGAGTCTCAACTAAACAGACTTCTCGCCGATTACGGGTTGCCGATTACAGAAGAAGACGTGGGTTGGAAGAGAGAATTTGCCATTGGTGCTTTCGTCTGGCCTGACGTTTATGACCAAGAACAAGAAGAACTCAGTAAATCATCTTGCACCACCTCTGATCAACCCAACAATGGCAAGTCCAAGTTACTAGAATTTGCGCGTCGAGTGTTTGGATACGCATAAGAGTGTAGAAAATTCGCGGCACTGTTAACTCATTTCGAAAGGCACTGACCCTAATCACTTCTTGTACTGTAAGTTGTATCACCATAAATAATAAACCAGAAGAACTCTTGCACTCAAAAACAGTAGAACTCTGGACTTGTTTCGTGGAGATGCACTAAAACTGTAGGAATGTTTACACCTACCTATCGTTTATTCGTTTAGTACGTAGCCAATGATAAAGAAATTGGAATAAACAAATGGAAATAATAATAAAAATTCAAATATAACTATTAGTTAAGGGATGTTAATCGGCCAGGACGGGTCATTTATTTATTTTTAAGTAAAAAATTTTAAAAATAATTTAGCCGTTATTTATTTTTTTAAGCGAAAAGTTTTTAAAATGATGTCGTTTTAGAAATAATGGGTCTATTTGTGGCCAGTTAACCTGGACTAAAAGTAGGCTGGAAGAGTTGGGCTGGTTTTGCCATCCTCACTGTTAATTATAAAAATCAACATCTTGAAAATATCATAATAATGTCTTGATAATAACATAATATTATGTTTAAAATTGAATTTTAAACATAATTAGGACATCAATTTAGGAATTTGATTTAATTTAAATTGGAAGTTAATAAATTTGATTAAAATTAATAGAATTTAAATATTTGAATTTGATCAAATTTGAATGAGTTTATAATTTTGCTCTAATTTGACTAATTTTTATTGTTATAAAGATTATTATAATTTAATTTATTTTTAAAATATAATTTATTAATTTAAAACATAAAAATAAAATATAATAGTAAATATTTGTCATAATTGTTTTAACAAAAATATTCTACAATAAAGTATGAGATAAATTTTGTGACTATTTTTATAATTTAAGTGGAAAATTTTTAAATAATTTGATAAATAGTAATTTTAAATTGTAATGTCATGAAATAGAATTTACAATAAAATATTTTTAAAAGTATTGAATTTTGTTATCTTTTAATTTATTTAGGTAGGAACTATGATTTAGTGATGATAACGTGAGGAAGACATGCCATGTCATCAATCCGAAGAGAATTTACGAACTTAAGATTGATATCCAGTCAAAGTCAACCGTCGATATGATATCCATCGACGGCTAAGATTGAGCGAATAGAGGATACACGGATAGCTAAGTCCCGATTCTCGACGATAGTCCGAGGCTATATAACCTACCATTTCTCAATTCCGGTATCAGATTCAGTCACAAACCCTAAATCAATCTGCAATCTTCGTTAAGCGATCGAAAATGTCGGGAAGAGGCAAGGGAGGCAAGGGACTGGGCAAAGGAGGAGCGAAGAGGCACAGGAAGGTGCTCCGCGATAACATCCAAGGAATCACTAAGCCTGCGATTCGGCGGTTGGCTCGAAGAGGTGGTGTAAAGAGAATCAGTGGTCTGATTTATGAGGAAACTCGCGGAGTTTTGAAGATCTTTCTAGAGAATGTTATCCGTGACGCAGTCACTTACACGGAGCACGCTCGCCGGAAGACGGTTACAGCCATGGACGTCGTTTATGCTCTCAAGAGGCAAGGAAGGACATTGTATGGCTTCGGCGGTTAGGTTCAATTGTTGCGAGTATTTCTTGCTTGATGGACGAATGTAATGTTTGAAATGCAATTGAAATAGATCAGATTCTGCTTCACTTGACTTTCTGTTTCTTAGATTTCAAATTTTCAACATGCACCATAAAACTCTATTTTTTGCGAGTACTGGAGGGAAGCACAGAATATCTTAATAAACTACTAGCTTGAAGGGTTTCTGTTTTTTAGAAAGAGCTCATTAAGATTGAAAGATAATATAGCAAACAATTTAAATTTCTGTTTGTTTGGTCACTGAACTTCCTGCGTGGAATATCCAAAAAAACAGAAAGAATCCATCTTTAGTGCAATCCTTTTTCTTTTTTCCTCCCTTGGAATGGAAACTAAATCAGTAAGCAAACGTTACAATTAATCACATCTTCTCTACAACAAAGTAACAAATACAAAAAAGATCAAATACTAAAACCGCCTTCGTATGCGTCTGCCGTTTGGATTCGGATTTGGTGATTCTTCAGCTGCAGCTCCGTCTGTAACTATATCTAGTCCATAAATGCTGCTACCACTCCTCTTCCTGCTTGATTGCATGCCTGAGTTCTCATCTCCTGATGCAAGTGTCTTTAACAGTTCACATAACAAAGAAGGGCAGTTGTCTTCCAGGTTTCGGAACCCTTCCGAGTCCATTACCGCTGCCAAAAGACGAGAAAGATGTATGAGCCTACTATCAACAGAAACACTAAACATGAAGAAAAAGTGGAATGACCATATGATCATGCTTCCGATATAGGGGAGAGAAATTAAACATGGAAATAGCAAAGCACAATAAAAGCCAAGTTGGGGGGCTTCATTTACATTTAAGTGGTCTAAAAAGTGCAAATCATAACCTGAAATTTTCACAATTGAAAGCCCATGAACAAGACTGACCTCCTAAATTTCCCGGATTTGCAGCAAATTTCAAACAGATGGCCTTGAGTTGGGAAGAGTGATGTTGTTCCGCTAGTGCAAGTGTTGTCGCAACTGTATCGGCAGTGAGGTCCTCACACAACTTTGATGCGCATAGCAACTTCAGTCGGTCTAAATTGTAGAGGTCAGCCGCAGCTAACAGATGCTGCAACATGTTGAAGGATGTGCACATAGATGATGAGCCTGCAGCTTCAAGTTCATCTGGAAGTTTGTCTGTATATATGAACAGAAGCATTGCCTGCAAATAATGGAAGAAATATTCAAATCTATACGCCTGATCTAACCTGAAAAAAGTTCACTTCAGGAATGAAAATTCCATGCAGATGTCAGCAGACAAAATTATCACCAACAATACATTTAAAGCACCATAAATATATTGAACAAGTCAGAAACCTCATAGACAAGAAGGAATTTAAGTGACTTTGCGTACTCATCCAATAAGAAGAAACTCCAGGCAAGCATTCTTATAAGTGAAATTTTTTGAAAGATAAGATTAAAAAAAAAACCAATTGAAAGTAGATGCGCAGAATTCATTGAAAAAGTATATACCACCAAAGATAGAAATCTCATGCTTCATGGGTTATGGGGATTTTGTCCAAGAAGTATAACTCCGTCGTATGTTTCTATAAAGGTCTCCTTGACATTATGAAATATTTTGTGGAAAACCAAGGGTGACTAACTGTGAGTTCTTTTGATACACCATTGACATACAGTCAAGGATGATGGATATGAACTGAACACTTACTACCAGTGTGCTAAGCTTACCAAAGCCTGTAAACAAGCTTATCAAAGTTTTCACACATTATATTAGGATTTAACAAGCAATATTCGGGTTCAGAAAGAGAATATTTGAATCCAATGAATGCTACGACAGAGTCGAAAGTGCACACTGATGGCAGAAAAAGAAGAAGCTTACCTTGAATATTGATGGATTGATGTCATTCACAACTACTTTATCTAGATTAGGATCCCCAACAGGTCCAAATAACTGGGCTCTGAATACATGTGAACGAGCAGCAAGGATCAACTTATGGGCCTTAAAGGTTTCACCTCCAACCTCAAAAACTATGTCACAGCCTAACTCAGAGTCAAACATCTCCTTAAATCCCTGCCCCATATCTGAAGGTGGAACTTGAATGGAGTACTGTTTCGGCCCTTCAAGACGAGTACTAACAACACCAACGGTACAATTCATGATAAGACAATCATCCTTTATGTAATCAGATGTTTCTAAGCTTGTTCTTCTAAAGAAACGCTTGTAACCCCTGGAATAGTTAAGAAACAGCAAAAAGAGGGGAAGATTAACATTTTTAGTACATCCTCCATATCCAACTTAAACTGCCTTCTCCCTTCCAACCCAAGAAAGAGCATTCAACTAGCTGGAAAGCACTAATTTAACTTTTTCAACGTTTAAAATAACTTATTCAAAGATGCACGATATTCTTGACAATCTACAACCGCAATGCGAAGAACATCTGGCAACTTTTTCACAGCATATTTAACATCTCAACTAACTTAACTATAATCCTCAGCTATGACACCTATAATACCAGTTGCGCAAAAAGTTCACAACTTCTTAATCAAAAGCCAATAGTTTATCATCATTGACATTACAACAACTAAACTCATATCCAGAAAAGAAAACCACAATTGACTATATATAAACGGTGAATCAAACGAAGAAGAGAAACAAACACATTACCACATGCTTCCTTTATACTTGAGTGCGTAAGGTCCACTCTCCAAAGCGCGATCAAAATGACTATGCACCTTATGCTTCCCTTTCCCACTCTGATCAACCAACGTCAGCTCAAACAAAGCCCTCACATCTGTCCCTTCGCTAGCCAAAGCAATGAACACAGAGACATACATGCAATTATCCTCTGGATTCTTACCATCTGGGTAGAAATAAACTGCCCAATCATAACCACCAACCGTGAATACATCACTCGATATGCACTTGCCTACTCCCATTCCTTTCGCCAACGAATAACCCTTTATGCTGAACTGATGCGAGCCATTGACTGTCTCGTTTATCGACTTCGAGCACGATTCCTTATCGAAATCGGGCACTAACTCGCCCATAATTAGAAAACCCTCTTTAAAAACCAAAAGCCCAAACCTTGCCCGAAAATCTCAGCTCTCAATTGCAAAATCGAACAAATTGCACACGAATTTCAAAGAAATGCACATATACGGATGCAGAGACCAGTCTTAGGGCCAAAGATTACACCATACGCACAGAATCCACAAACCCTAAAACCATTCCGCGTCAAAACCCACGAATTCAGGTTCACGACGAAGAAACCAGAGTAAATTACTCGAGAGCGGGAGTCCAATCGACAACCAGCAATAATTGGCGCTAGATTCGGTTCGCCGGAGAGGAATGACGGCAAAGCCACCGGTGCGAGAGAGCCAAAGGAAACTAGAAAAAATGAGCGAAAGATGTCGTTAGGAATAAATAGCACGCATTAATCTGTGTCGGGTAGGTCACGCGCCGAGGAGAAGAGCAGTGAAAATTTTTGGTTAAATAATAAATATACTCACAGTAATTTAATTTTAAAAATAATTTTAATATTAATTAACTAAGTTATTAATATAGATAAAGTAAAAATTAATGAAATATAAAAATTAATTAATACCATAAAGATTAAATAAAATATCATTAATTAGGATAAAAATAATATTATTTTATGGTATAATTATCCGGGTCGGATCAAACTCACTTTGCCATCTCTTGCTAAGTTCCGTACCAAATACAAATCAGTCAAAATTAACCGCCTTCGCACGTAACTAACAAAACACAGTATCGCACTCTTTCACTAACATCAGGTAATGTAACAGCATCTGTTGAGTACTCGACAGATCCAAGATCTATAGTGCTCGTAAACCCGTAGATGAAACCATCTCTGATCACATGGATCTCTTCAAAAACCCTCTGATCTTGAAGATCACAGCTTTCGTTTTCATCACTTTAACCTTCTTTTACCTGGGCAAGCATTGGTCTAATGGAGGTTACCGGCAGCTTGTGTTTTTCTCTATGCCACGCGAGTCCGTCGGAGTTTCGCCCAATTACAACAAGGATTTTAATGTCACCGATCTTGTTTTGCAGAACGAGACCCAACCTGTCGCCGTCAAGATCCTTCCGGAAGGAGGAGTTTCGGCTACTCCACTGTTGCAGCCTCCTCCTCCGCCGCAGCCGCAGTCGGATCCGGTGAATCGGACGTTTGGGATTATAGATAGTGAGGGGAAAATGAGCGATGATTTCGAGGTTGGGGAGTTTGATCCGGAGGATGTGAAGAATTGGGGGAATGAGACGGAGGTTGAGAGTGAGGGGGAGGGTTCTAGGGTTAGGATTAAAAGATTTGAGCTTTGTAAAGAGGGAATGAGGGAGTACATTCCTTGTTTGGACAATGTGGAGGCGATTAAGAAATTGAAATCTACGGAGAGAGGAGAGAGATTTGAGAGGCATTGTCCGGAGAAGGGAGGTGGATTGAATTGTTTGGTTCCCCCGCCGAGAGGGTACCGGCAGCCGATTCCGTGGCCTAGGAGTCGCGATGAGGTACTGCTGGTTTTGAAGCCCATTATTTTCTTCTTTCGAGTTGAAGTGGCTGTTTCATTGGAGTTCAATAAACTGAACTTTTCATTTGGCCTTCGCTTGATTCCTGTGTCATAACAGTATTAAAAGTAGATGACAAAAAGTGAAAATGTGATATTGACTCGGGACTCCTTGACGTTAGCTATTGTGTTGCCGATAATTTGGTAGCCATTGTTGGATGTAGTATTTGCTGGTTATTCTGTCGAATCTTCGTGAACTGATTATTCTCATCTTCTGAAAAAACATTCATTTACCTTACTGTCCAAGACTCTTATTAGGATTCATGATTTCATACAGGTATGGTATAGTAATGTTCCTCACTCCCGACTGGTTGAGGATAAAGGGGGTCAAAACTGGATATCTAAAGTGAACGACAAGTTTAGGTTTCCTGGTGGTGGTACACAATTCATTCATGGTGCAGATAAATACTTGGATCAGATTGCCGAGGTTCTTAACTTCTTGATTTAGATTTGTCTCTGGGCTTGATATACCAGCTTGATATATGATGTTCCTTTTCTCAATGTAGATGGTTCCAGATATTACATTTGGTAATCAAACTCGTGTTGTTCTGGATGTTGGATGCGGTGTTGCAAGTTTTGGTGCCTATTTGCTCTCACGGAATGTCTTAACCATGTCAATTGCTCCAAAAGATGTTCATGAGAACCAGATTCAATTTGCTCTAGAGCGTGGTGTACCTGCAATGGTGGCTGCATTTGCAACTCACCGGTTATTATATCCGAGTCAAGCCTTCGAATTGATTCATTGTTCAAGATGCAGAATCAACTGGACCCGTGATGGTATGTCTATTCAATTTAGTTTTTGGCTGCAAAACTAAAGGATTAATTATGTGAGAACCCAGGAACCATTATGTTACATTGTGAAAATATGAGGCCTATTTATCAATAGTAATCACAGTTCTACATGCTCTATGCTTCTTTTGCTATTTAAATGATTTGCATCATCTTAGTTTTCCTTTTGTATCTTGCAATTAAGCCCCGTGCATATCATTTTTTTTTTTTGGTAGTACTTAAAGACAAGGTTTTCCTAATTTTCTAAACTTGCATGCCTGTTAGGTTATCTCTTGATTCTTTTTGAGTTTTACTCATTTTTAATGTTACGAACTCATGTCTTATATGACACCTTGTACTTTATCTTTTCCTTTCAAATATCATTATGAAGATGGAATCTTGCTCCTTGAGGTCAATAGGATGCTCCGGGCAGGGGGGTACTTCGCATGGGCTGCACAGCCAGTTTATAAGCATGAAGAAATCTTACTGGAACAATGGGAAGGTATCAACTGGTTTCTCATTAATCAAGTGCTTGTTAGGTTTTGGAAGGTTTTGCATTTCAGGATATATTGTCTCTCCAAGTATTATATTCATGACTTCTCTTCTTCTCTCATCCCATGTTTTAGGTTGCAGTACATGTTAACCTTATTGGTTTAGATTATGGGTCCTTAATAAGTTCATGCTTAGTTACCTTTACATTATGAATATATCTTCTAATAAAACCCCCAAGTCAAAGATCAGATGTAGATATGCAGTAGTGGGCTTATTGGCTAATTAAAAATGATTTTACATTTATCTTTTTAGCAATTAGATTTGGATCATTGGTTATTGTTCCTTCACATCCTTCAGAGATGCTTAACCTTACAAGTCGTCTTTGCTGGGAGCTTGTAAAGAAGGAAGGATATATTGCAATTTGGAAAAAGCCCATGAATAATAGCTGCTACTTAAGCCGTGACACAGGAACAATACCTCCACTATGTGATCGAGATGATGACCCCGACAATGTTTGGTAACTTAAGAAACATCTTCTAAATTTTATAAAGTGCCTTCTATGCCTTACTGATAAGATATTTGTGCACAGATAATAAGTGATATTAAGTGGCAGTACTGTTCGATATCTTGCCAACACAATTTATCTTGCCAACACAATTTGATAAACTTCTTTTTCCTTTCCTTTCAATATTCATCGGTTTGTCCAACACTACAGTCTGGCCTCTTGAAACTCAAAGGCCTTGTGAAACATATGTCTTTTCTCACATAATATGGTGGTCTGATGCCAGTTTTTTGCTACAGATTTGATCCACTTGGTGTCGACTCTCATTTAGTATACATGTCGAGGAGAATATATAGATAGCAATTTCACATTAATTCAAGTCATGAGATTTGAGGTATTATCCATTATGACTTCTTTTTATCATGCTATTAGGTATGTAGATCTGAAACCCTGTATTACTCGGCTTCCTGAGGATGGATACGGGGCTAATGTTACAACATGGCCTGCCCGTTTGCATAGTCCTCCTGATAGGCTTCAGAGTATACAGATTGATGCATACATAGCAAGAAAAGAACTATTCAAGGCAGAATCGAAGTATTGGTATGAAATAATAAACGGATATATCCGTGCTTGGCACTGGAAGAAGTTTAAATTAAGAAATGTGCTGGACATGAAAGCTGGCTTTGGAGGGTAATATATATCTAGAACTCGATGCTAAATTATTCAATTAGCTATTGACTTTATTTTGGCTATTCTTTTACCTCTTTATTCTTGGTTTTGGTAGATTTGCTGCCTCATTGATTGATCTAGGACTTGATTGCTGGGTCACGAACGTGGTTCCAGTTAGTGGGCCCAACACCTTGCCCGTCATATATGACCGAGGACTGATAGGGGTTATGCATGATTGGTACTATCCCTTGTACCTGATTAACTTGTTATATTGAAGGTTCTTGTTATCAATTGGAAACCCCTTTGCCCTTAATAGATATTGTTTCATTTTTTAAGGTGTGAGCCATTCGATACATATCCAAGAACCTACGATTTGGTGCATGCTGCTGGCCTCTTTTCTATTGAAAGGAAAAGGTATCCCACTGTTTGCTGAAGATACAAACTGCTAGAGATTCTAGTTAATTGATTTTCTATACGTAAGTTCTCTTAACTGGCTTACTTATTCAAATCAGATGTAATATGTCCACCATCATGCTTGAGATGGATCGCATACTCAGGCCTGGAGGCAGGGCATATATCCGTGATTCTCTCGATGTAATGGATGAACTTGTGGAGATAGCAAAAGCTATGGGTTGGCAAGCAACTGTGCGTGATACATCTGAGGGCCCTCATGCTAGTTACAGAATCTTAACATGTGATAAACGTCTTCTACGTTCCTGAGATTATCGAATTTAGAAGCTGAGTTGTTATTTACCTGAGATCACTGTAAATATCAGAACAACATGGTGTTATAAACGTTTGTTTACACAGCCTGGGTTCGTGTTGGAGAAGATAGCATCAAGATGGAATTCGTTTTGCAGATGAAAGAAGAAATTGCTTCAATTCATTGTTACCTATCAGGTAGGAAACCAGAAAAGATTGTTTCATATATTGCCATTCTTATTTCAGGGACCAGAAATGATCGGAATTTGTCCGGTTCCGGTGCCAGTTAGGATTTCGGGTTCTTATATTAACAGTTATCTGGGTTATAGGGGAGGATGCAACTGAATTGAAAGAACATTAAATCTAGGTAACTCTTCTTTTGTAACCTACATTTGTAACTTGGTTGTAATACACTAACTCATAGTACGTGCAAGTTCTTCAAGTGAAAATCTATCTCCTTTTCAATGTTAATCTTTACCACGCAGGTCCAAACTCCTTTCCAAGAAATTCAGATAAAAGGTGAGAAAAAGATTAAAATAAACCATTATTTGTATGTTGGCTCTAAATACTTTAAATTGTAAATTGATTTATTCAAAACAAGTAATTTGCAATATATAACAAGTTAATTCCAGTTATTTCTCACCATGTAAGAGGGGATTAAACCCAAAAGGCCTTTACAACTTCATTTATTTAAAAATGTTGTTAGTTTAAGTGATTGAAAAATATATTTTATAATTTGTTTTTTCAAAATTATTTTAATTAAAATTATAATAATAACATAAATTTCAATAATTAACATGTTGTTCTAAGTTATTAAAAATACTTGGAAATTATAAAAATAAATCTTTAGTTGTTTATCAAATTATTGTTGTATATGATAAAATTTATATAATTATTTTTACCTAATTTTAGCAGTAATTTCTTTTAAAATAATTTGGAAAAACATAATAAAAATTCTTTTTTAAAAAATTTATACCATAGATATTTTCAAATAATTTAAAAAATTATAAATATAATAAAAATTTTCATACGAATCATTTGAAAACAACCTCTCTGCTAGTCAGAATTAAGACTGCATATTATTAAATCTTTTTAGATCTTGCATATTAACTAAATTCATATTATATGTTATTTTTGTTAAAATAATAAAAATTATTTTAAAAATTAAGTTAAAAGAGGCTAGTAGTTCCATAAAAAAATAATGTCAAATAAACCTAAATTTTATACTGTGAAAGTTGAGACCAA
>JAOQMS010000122.1:0-60812 GCA_027563885.1 Erythroxylum longipes | reverse complement strand
GTTAAAAGAGGCTAGTAGTTCCATAAAAAAATAATGTCAAATAAACCTAAATTTTATACTGTGAAAGTTGAGACCAAAACTTTTTCCAAGCTCAGCCCACAATCTAAGCAAGCTTAGGCCCATCTATGGATTTCATTTCATCTATAAGCTTTACCGTCTCTCACTCTCTCTTAACAATTCCGAGTATAGTGGTTCTTTTGCAGTTTATACCAAGAGCAAACCTGTGTCAGAGCGCGAAGGAAGAAGACAAGAGAGCTCGCACATCCTTACGAGTGAGCCTTTAGCGGAGGTGATCTTGTACTTGTACAGTCATGGACCCTTCAATAATGAAGATCCTCGAAGAAGACGAGGTGGGTATTCGACCTTCGTAGCTTTTCTTTTTGTTGTAATCTTTGATTCGCTGAATTGAGTTGTTGGAATGCTTCAAATTGTTTGTGGTCCTCCTTGCAACGTATCACAGGACGAGAGTATGCATTCCGGCGCTGACGTGGATGCGTTCCAAGCTGCTCTCAATCGTGATATAGGCGGGGATGTGTCCACTTCTCAGCCGTCTGATTCTGGCACTGGTATTGGTTTCATATTCATTTTTCCTGATCAATTTGGTTCTGTTATTGGTTTAATGTTAATTGTGGTGGATGATTGTAGGATGGCAATAAGATTGGTTTATATTATTGGTCCTTGTTGTTACTTTGATGTTCCATTTAGGCCTGTTTTGGTACTTGTTGATTGTTAAAATGAAATACAGCTGTTTATTCTCAAGAAAGCAATCAAAGCTATGGTCAGGTGCATCCTAATTGGCAAACTACAACACAGGAAGAAAATATTTCTTGTACTAGTCAGCAAAATGTACAACAACAGCAGCAGCAACAAGAACAGCCCTCTTCTATGATGGAGCTAAATCGGCATGTTTCTGCAGCCGAAAGTCAACAACAACAGCAAGACATCTCACTGGAACCTAATGTTCATTTGTTACATCAGATGCAACCCCATGATACTACTCAACAAGGGAAGGAGCAGCAAATTCCAATTCAGACTCCTCAAACAGCTGGGATACAAATGTCCGAAAAAAGTTCAGTTACAATTTCTGAGACTGAAAAACAGCAAAATTCAGACTTTGACTCTCAATTCCTGAAGTTGCAGAAAGCAGGTAGTCAACAGACCACTGGCGTGGAGCAGGCTGGCAACCAAAAACCTCAGAGTAAGCAGATACCATTTGGGTTGCTGTTACCTGCCTTGAAACCCCATCTTGATAAAGACAGAGAGATGCAGCTTACAACTCTGTTTACTAAACTGAGGGTGAGTCTCTAATACATATCTGATTGGTTATTGTTCTGTTTTTTTGTATGTGTTGGGCTGTAACATTTATGCCAACCTGATTTCTCTTTCACTTTTTTTGTTAGAAAAATGAAATTCCTAAAGATCAATTTGTCAGGCTTATGAGGAGTATTGTTGGGGATCAAGTACTTAGGTCGGCAGTTCAACTATTGCAAACACAGGTTTGTAAGTGATGGTTTTGTTTATTTTATGAATGACGAGGGATTCCTCTTGTTGTTAAGCTAAACCAGCTCTCTCGTCACACTGCAGGTTGCTTCCAACCAATCCCAGTTACATTCTCAAGTCTTAGCACGTCAACATCAGGTGAGAATGCCTGCCAGTTCTACTTCTACTCAGTTTACTGATTCCCATTCTTTTGTACTTCATCAGAAGGGAGCTAGTCCTCCAGATACATCCCATAATCCTTCTTCTTCCGTTCAAATGCAGACTGATTCAAGCCATCTGGCAGTAGAAAATAATGCTCAGAAAGCCCGAGAGATGGAACATCAGCCAGATTCTCATGTAATGCAAACAAACCAGATTCCTACCTGCACCACAGGCATGGTCAATCAGGAGAGAGATCGGTCTTCTATATCTGCATCTGGGCATAACATTCAGCAGCAACAGCATCTGCATTTTCCACAGAGTTCCTTTTCAATATACGGGGGTAGTGGGGGTAATTATCGGCCTTATTCTGGAACAAATGTCAATACTTCTGCTTCATCTGTTAAGCCACAGCCTCATGATATGCAAATGAGGCCAATGTCGCATCATCAAAATGTGGTTACAACTCAATTAGGAGGCTCAAACCAGGCAATGAGCATGATCAATGGACCAAAGTTTGAGAGGCAGACTTCTCTTAATGATGCTAATAAAGTGCAGGGCAATACTGTTTCTCATTACACTAACAAATCAGGACTGCAGCAGACTGCAGCTCCCTGGCAAGCATCAGCTAACAAGGAACAAAGTTCAGCCTCTTTTTCATCGATAAATTATGTGAAACCGGAACCTGTTGATGTGACTACTGAGCAACATAAATCCCAGTTTTCTAACCCTCAAGGGATGTCTGCCAACACAAAAGTTGAACAGGGGAGTTCAATTTCAACAAGTATAAAGGAGGATTCTTTACCTCAATCTTCTAAAATTGGTTTTGCAGCACCTCCTATTTCAATGCCGACAAATACAATTTCCCCTTCGATTACAACTCAGTTGGACACAAACGTCCAGGTAATATCTTTATGATGAGCTTTCTACTGCATTTAGTTATTTGCAGAGTGATTTTGGAGTGCCATTTCTTTAGGTGTGCAAATCTTTCTATTAGTTTAAAAGGTAAAAACAATAAGTTTAAGAATGGAAGTCTTTGCCAAATTTGTTGAATTTTTGAGTATGGTATAGAGCAATGTAGAAAATTTCTAAGGAATAGGCATTTCCTTTTGGTTATTCTTATGATATAATCAATTGCATAGCCAATTGGGCTAGGTTTTGCAAAACTGCATAGCCAATTGGGGCTTATATAACAATTTGTAGCAACTAAGTTTGGGTTGTATATCAACAAGGAACCTTTCAACTTTCAGGTTCAGCTTCTTAGGTGTTTTGTCCCGCAGATGTTAGGAGATCCTCATAACAGTGCTATTTGATTAAATCTTCTTCAATTTTTTTTAATTGATATAGAAGTCAGAAAGTTAAACATTGGATTCTTAGTAATTGAAATTAAGGTAGTAATTATGATCACTTATTTCTCATCTTTGTTGGGATATGTGCAGTTCTGATTACGGGGTTCATCCTTTATAACGTATATTATTATGATTAATGCAGCTTAATGATGTCAAGTTTGAGTATCTACTAATCTTTAAGTATCAATCTGTTACTTGAATCTCTCTTTCTTATAAATGTCACAGGTAGGCTCCCGAATGACACCTGTAGCTTCTCCTTCTGGAGTGAACATAAGAACACCTCCCAAAAAACCTACTGTTGGACAAAAGAAGCCACTTGAAGGTCCTGTCTCTTCACCACCCATGCCGAGGTGAGTATTTTTGCTGCTTAGCCTTTAGAAAATGCTTCAAATGGTTTGTTGTGTTCGGCTTTCCGAGACCAACTGTCCTTCGTCATTGGTGTGATGCCATGCAGTAAGAAGCAAAAAGTAGGAGCCCTTTTGGATCAAAGCATTGAACAACTCAATGATGTTACTGCTGTCAGTGGAGTTAATCTCCGGGTATGATATTTCATTAGTGTGAAAGCCTACAAAATCTACGTCACAATGGGTCCAGACTACTGACAATGATGTTTTGTATAGGAAGAGGAAGAACAACTATTAACTGGGCCCAAGGAGGAAAGTCGGGCTTCAGAGGCATCACGGAGGGTTGTTCAAGAAGAAGAAGAAAGGCTGATTTTGCATAAAACTGCACTGCAGAAAAAATTGGCCGAAATTAGTTAGTATCTTTCTCATCCCCTTTATATCATATCTGCCCATCTTTTCATTTCTTAGAGTTGTTTAACAAAATTATATGGTTGTATGTCTGGCTTGCTTGTTTGTTTCAGTGGTCAAATTTGGCTTAAAGAATATCGGTGCTGATGTGGAACGGTGCTTGTCCTTGGTGAGATGTTAGCTTCTTTTGCCTTTATGCAATCACTCTTTGACATCATTCTTACAGAATTGATTCTTCAGAGTGTGGAGGAAAGAATACGTGGACTGATCGCTAATCTTATCAGGCTGTCAAAACAGGTTAGTTTCCATTTCCTCACACCTTACCAACCCCCCACAACTGCTTCCTGAGTAACAAAATTCTGCACTAATTAAATGATCAATCAGTTTATATAGTTAATGTTGCCAATCTCCATATAAACTTTCCTGATTTAATTGGATCTTCGCAGAGGGTGGACACAGAGAAGCTTAGACACAGGACTATAATTACTTCAGATATTCAACAACAAATAATGGCAATGAATCGAAAGGCTAGGGAAGAATGGGAGAAAAGACAGGCTGAAGCAGAGAAGCTCCGAAAAGCTAACGATGTGAGTGGTCTTAGATACATTTCATTTCTATAATATCCTTGCTTGTTAATCTTTTGTATCTTTCGGGGATGAATCACATTTACTCCATGAGCTTACAGATAATTGATATCTTCAAATGCAGCCTGAGAGTGATGACAAAGTTGAAGGTGATAAGGAGAAAGATGAAGGTCGTTCAAAAGCAGTAAAGGTTTTTAATATCTCTGAAAATCAGAACATAATCTCTCTCCGAAGGAAAGGGAAAAGTGTACGATAATTATGTAGTATGTCTTCTATACAGGCTAATAAGGAGGAGGATGACAAAATGAGGACAACTGCTGCAAATGTCGCCGCACGAGCTGCTGTTGGGGTGGATGATATGCTATCAAAATGGCAACTTATGGCTGAGCAAGCGAGACAAAAACGTGAAGGAGGTACTGAAACAGCATCTGGTTCCCAGTCAGCAAAAGATTCCAACCGGAAGCCTCAGTCTACTTCTGGAAGAAATCTGAAGGATAATCAAGATGTTGAAAAGAGGACTACTTCAGCTTCTGCTAATGCATCTGGTAAGTACCTGAAGTAGTGTTTGAATTTGCAGTCTTCCTCTGTGTTGCTCTCTAGCTCTTTCTCTCTTTTTCTTTTCCTTCTTTGGTGTTTCTTAACATCATATGCGTCGTTTGGCAGGAGCTTTCAGGAAACCTGGAAGGAACCAAGCTATCGTGCCTCCAATCAGGGTGGCACGTACAATTTCTGTTAAGGATGTAATTGGAGTCCTCGAGAGGGAACCTCAGATGTCTAAATCTACACTGATCTATCAATTGTATGAAAGAATTCGATCTGATTCTTCAAGCTGAGTGATACCAAACAAATCTCAAACCACTTTAACTTTTGGTATGATGGTTGGTCATGAGATAACTGCTCAAGTTGGGGTTATGACTTACGGACAAGCGATTTCAGACCACTTTGTTGGTTGCATGGATGGGTAATTGATTCATGGAAAACAATTTATGGCCTGAGGCACCAACATGATGGTACTTGAGATTGTTTGATCTAGGTTCTCATAATTAATCATTCCAGGTAACCAGCTACACTGCTACATCATATAGGGATTATGTGACACGAGCTTATTTTCTTATCCCAAAAGCCATGGTCTTAGTGATAACACATGGCTTGAATTCTTGAAGATGATAGTGATAACACATGGCTTGAATCCTTGAAGATGATAGTGATAACACATGGCTTGAATTCTTGAAGATGATGTATCCCTGTATTGATTGACCCTGGATGCAAAATTGATTCATCTGGCTATTGCAACTTTCACACAGGAGTTGGTGTGGTGATTGCTTTCTAGAGTTGACTCAAATGACAAACAGGAGTTGCTTGCTGTTTGAGAAACATTGAATGTCTTCCACTTATGTAAATTTCTACGATTATAAGATATATTTTTATGTATAACTCGTTTTATTATTATATTCTTATTCAATATAAGATAATTTTTATTCTGACATTGAACTACGGACTAATATTTCTGTCATAAGCTTTAACATCTACATATACAGAATCCCAGAGAATTGCATACGGGGTGAATACAGGGTTAGAGTTTTATGACATTTCATGACAGCTTCGCAATCCTCTTTCGTTATACAGTTGTGAATTGGCACGTTAATCGCCTCAGCTCCTGTAGGTAACTTTGAGAATGGTATGTCTGCAACACAAAATCTCGGTAATTTATCAATACATGACGATATGAAAACAAAAAGAAAAGTCTCAATGATTACTGGTTTATCAGCAACAACATCCAATATTTTAAAAGTCGAACTAAAGGTTAGACAAAAAGAATTTGAAATATGGTTTAAAGTGATTTTTTTATTAATTAAATGATTTCAAATTTATTTGAAAAAATAAAGTATTAAATAAAAAGTAATTGATATATTATCAATAATTGTTAGTATTATACATAATATAAAATAAAATATTCTTTATTTAAAAGAACCAAAAATTATAATATGTTAAAATATAAAAATCAATGATTAAAAAATTTAACTTGTTTAACAGTAAAACCTTAAACTATTAAACTTTTTTGTTGAATTTTCAAATTTTTGATTTGATTTACTTTAATGACTGTTATTTATTAATTCATCATTCAATTTTTGTAAATTAATAAGTTTTTATAAACTAAAATTAATTAATTAATTTTTATTTAACAATTTTTTAATTAAACTTTCAATTATTGGATAAGAACAATCTCTTCTAATCTTATTTTAAATTCTTTAATTTTATTCAATTTTTATCCGATTTTATGAAGGTCGAATATCGATGAAACATTTTAAATCTTAAATCTTTATTGTTTTAACTTTCGGTCTAATTTTTAATTAATGTGGAATAATATTTCATTGATGATAGAATAAAAACACGATAATGATGTATTGCTACATATTAAACTTGTGTAATTAACCCTCTTAATCTTTTTTTTTCTTTTTGTGCCACTAATTATGGACTTTGCATTGTTTTCAACTATTACAAACGCAAATCCCATAACTACATATAGGATGGATACAGGCAGAGTTTTATGATTTAATTTCATAATCTTTGTTATTAAAAACCGATAAATTTATTAATTAATCAGTCAATTTTTGTAAACTAAACAATTTTTTTAATTTTTGTTTACTAGTTCCTTTTTTTTGGATAAAAAATTTGATCATTTTTAAATTTTTTAAATTTATTTAATCTTTAATGACGATTTAATACAAACATTTTAAATCTTAAATTTCTTATTTTTTAGGTTTTAACTTCTGATTTGATTTTTAAAAACATTGGTTTATATAAGAAACACTAATTTCAGGAAATCAGAGTGACCAAACTCCACCACCAAGAAACTATTCAAAAGGGTTCTCAGGTCATGAAACAAATTTGAGAATCCTAGTACAAAACTGACAGATAAAAGCATAAATTAATCGACACCATTCTATATCGACACCATTCTATCTTTTAGGAACTGAAGGGTACAGACTTAACTTCATTTGCAGGAACCACAGCTATTGCATATCCTTGTGAGTGTAAACTACCCCCTTATCACCATCCACAACTTGTCCTCTACCTCTCAGTATCCTGCATAGGAAAGCTTTGGTGAGTGATGACTGATCAACCAATTCTTGAGTGATCAAAATTCTATATGGGAACCAATGCTTGCAATAGGTACATACATACACATGCATATTAAGTACACTATCAAATCATTTTTATGAAAGAAAATGTAGGAATCAAGTGGGGACAACTCCTACCATCTTGTCGTTAACAGCCCCTCAACTCCTACAGGACCACGAGCATGAATCCTACTGGTACTTATTCCAACCTATAGATACAAGTCATTTAAAGATAAACCAAATATGAGAATTCCACTAGAAATTATTCATGTTCAAGATAAGTTTGTGATTGATGAGTTACCTCAGCCCCTAATCCGAATCGGGCCCCGTCACAGAATCTTGTGCTAGCATTGTGAAAGACAGCAGCACTGATAAGAAAATGGAAAAGGATAATGTCAGAAAACTCAGGTTCATTTGATGAGTTCAAGTGAAAATACATTGAATCTGCAATTCAGAAAACTAGGAGATCAAGGATTTAAAATAGGGACAAGAAGATGACTGCTAAGCATGAGAAAGTACCTGTCAACTTGACGTAGGAAGACGTCTGCAACTTCTTGATCTTCAGTTATAATGCAATCAGTATGGGCACTGCTCAAAAGCAGAGACAAACTATAAACCTTCAAGCACATTTTCTACAGAACTCTAAATATTTTTTTGTTTGTATGATAGATGCATCACTTTAGAAGAAAAGGAAAGGGTCAACAAACCTTCCGTACTCGTGTATGTGGTGAATGGCAGCACGTACATCGTCAACAATTTCTACAGTGCAGGCCATAGAATTGTACTCATGATGAAATGAATGTGCCTGTGGGATGTTGAACCTCTTACTTGCCCTTGGTCCACCATATAAAGTAACACCTAGAATCAAGGAAATGGTTATGTATTCAATTAGTCAGCTAACAAAATCACATGGATGTTCGAGACATGATTAAGCAAAACTGAATTGTTTCACGCCAAAACTAGGACTCCTAACAAAACCAAGAGTAAAATATTTCACCTGATCAACTGGCAAGTCAAATGAAAACTCAGTTTCCTAAAAGATTTCAAATAAATGCACATGAAACTCCAGAAAAACTACAAGTTAATCGAAATCTAAAACACAAAGAGTTGAAAACATACACGACATAAAGACTTTTCATTTTCACATTATTACAATCAAGTAGATCTCTCAGCAACAAAAGAAGTAGACCAGATTTGAAACGATATTTCTGTGCAAATATTGCATGACAATGTTTTTACAACCAACAAACTCACCTGATGAGATTATGGCAGAGTTTAAGGATACCATATTTTTAATCTTTCAACTTAATACAATTTTTTATTTCAGTCATCGAACTATTAAACTTTTTAATTAAGTTTTTGAATTTTGCTAATCACTTTAAATTAGAATTTTTACTAATGTCCTTAACGGAAATCATTCGTGTATCAGTGAATCCAAATTGGACATACATTTAGAAGTGACATGTGTGTCCAGTTTAAGTACCACATAGGATAGTGCTTAATAGGCGTAAATGAAAGTTCCAATTTGAAGTGATTAGCAAAGTTCAAGGACTGAATTAGAAGGTTAAATAGTTAGAGAACTGAAATAAGAAACATCATTAAGTTGAAGAACTGAAAGCATGCTTGTCCTGTGAAATCCTATTATTAACCAATATGATTATCAGTAAACAAGTAGATTTGTCACTTGCCATCAGGCTTGCAAAATTTTTATTTTCTGCTTGAGTTTGATTAAGTGTGGTCAAACATAGACAATCAATAATTTGAGAAATGAATATGAAAATTTAGATGATTAACAGCAAAATGAAACGTAGGAATACCTACCTTTAGTGTGTAGATCAATTATAAGATCATTCAGCCCACCGGTCTCCACTAAATCATTGTGCACAAGAAGTGTTTCCTGAATGTAGAAAATGATTGACATTAGAAACGTCAAGATTGATACCTCAAACAATATGTGGAAACAATGGACAGATGAGAAACAAATAACAGCTGAATGAATAAATAAGGGCAAATCAATACCACTGCATTACAGGCCGCCGGATAATCTATCTTTGCATCTAAGACAATGGACCTTGCCATTTCTAGATTGGCAGATTTGTCAACATATACATGGCAAATACCATCTGCTTAGCAGAAAATGCAGTATTGGTGAAAAAAAAAACAAAAAATTAGTAATTGTATAAATGACAAGGATCCAGCAATGACTTATCTCACCAGCGTGACCCAGGACAGGAATTTTAGTTGATTCCTTAATTTGAGAAACAAGCTTGTTACTGCCTCTCGGGATCACTAAATCAATCACGTCATCAAGCTGGTACAGAAAAGAAAATGTGGAATTCAATCTTTAGTTCTGGAGTAATAATTGTCCTCTTGAAGCAAAGAAATATGGGAAGTCAGCCATCAGTGGAAGGTTTACTACACCTTAAGTAAATCAGGAATTTCATCCCTTGAAGTCACTAGTCCAATTAATCGTCTCCCAACAGTATCTGGGATGGCTTCTGTGATAACCTAAGAACACAAAGTATAAGAACTTCACTCAAATCTGCATCAAAATTTGGAGATGCAAAAGATAAAATCTATGTTAATATTTCAAAAAAGAACTTTGTGAAGTAATATATCTCACCTTATGCAGAATAGTATTAGACCTCACAGCCTCCTTTCCCCCTTTCAAGAGAAGTCCATTCCCGCTACGAATTGCCAAAGAAGCAATCTGCTCAAGCCAGGTAAATATGATTTATATGAAGCTATAATTGAAAACAAAAAACACATACGGTTCCCCTCAAAGCGACTATCAATACACAATATTAATGCCCCAATTCCACTTTATGCTACCCGCACATGGAAGACCAATCAAGGTAGGTTATGAAACCATACAGCACACAGTGTACAGAAAAGAAGAAAAAAAAAAAAACTTTGTTTAACTACCTGTACTAGAGCATCTGGTCGAGCCTCGAAGACTATCAGGAGAACGCCTAAAGGAGATGATGTCTTCTCCAAGAGGAGTCCATCAGCAAGCTGGATGGCGTAGAAGTAATCATAAACAACAGAAGTCATCAATACACAATTTTGAGATCATAAATTAACTTGACTAGAAAATTAGGAAAACAAATTCCATCTCAAATTATGGCAGCTGAGTGTTAGAATTAAAACCAAAACTGCAAACCTAGATACATGAAATTTGAAGGCAAAAATCAACAAATTATGCACAAACACAAGGGGAACTTGGAACACATTTCCTCACCTCAGTCTTTTTCAGAACACGGCCAATGGGGTCTTCCATATTTGCAAGCACGCGAACTGAGTTTGCTAGATTTTTAATCTGCCAAAATTACAAAGACAAGAAATCCAGAAGTTAAGGAGAAATTTGAAGGAAAAGATCAGATAGTGGGGAAAAGAGAAAGATGAGAAAGCCAAAACAAACTAGAAATACGATTTTGGATATAAAGAAGTTCGAGCAATCCAGTATGCCTCTATAAAACAGAAAACGTTCAAAAGATAAAATATTAGCATAGTCCAAAATATCTTGCCTTCCCAGGCTTTAATGCCAGCCGAGCTATCAAGGATGTTGCCATTCTAGCTGCCTCTGCAGCATCGAGATCAGCTTCATTTTCTGCCTTGATCAAATTTTCATTGGCTTCAAGGGCGTCAGCTATTCCCAGCAATATTTTCTTCCTATCTTCAGAGGATAATGCCTGGTGCAAAATACACTACTAAGATACTTTGCTGCCAAAATACAATGAAGGCAAGGGATATCTCCAAGGGAACGAAGTACTCTATGGCACCAAATGCAGAAAGTCTTGAAAATCTGTTTGCATACTATAGTACCTGAAGCCTTCTGGAACTTTCCCTTGCTGCTACTGCCATCTCACGTGCATCAAATTGTTTAACCGAGGCCCACAAATGAGCATTTTTGTGGAAGAGAGTGCCAACATCCTCTCCTTGCAGGACTTTAAGGATGTTTTCAGGAACAAATCCACTGTCAAAGGAGGAAAAAAAAATATTAAGAAGCAATGAAAGAGAAGTACTATGATTTCTTAACAAATGCAGATCAAATATGGGATTAAAATGGGACAGAAAAAGTGAAGAAAGTTACAATGGAGAAGTTTTATCATGGATAATGTATGGAATGAATAAATACCTGGCTATAACAACAGGGACACCAGCTTCAGCTGCATTGACCGCTGCTTTTACCTTAGCTGTCATTCCCCCTCTTCCCACTCTAGATTTGTCTCCAAAAGTGATCTCAGTCTGATGAACTTCTTTGACATAAGTTCGTATCAGCTTTGAATGTGGACCGCTAGGAGGCCCACTGTAAAGGCCCTCAACATCACTCAATAAAACAAGAAGATCAGCTTTTAGTTCCAAAGCCAGCAAGGCGGCTAAACTATCATTATCCCAAAATATACCAGAAGAATCCTGCAGAAGCATTCAAGAAGAATACTATAATTCCAAAGAGACACCATATTAGAAAAAAATTAATAGAAACGAATAGAGATAGTAATGGAAATGGCATGGATAACATGTATGTAGTAGTTGTGTACAAAAAAACAAAGAGGGTTAAGGAAACCCACAATTGAAAACATGAGTTACAGACCTCATATGGATCTTTCCTGGTACTCACTGCATCGTTCTCATTGAATATTGGAATGACCCTCAGAGATAACAGTGATTTTACAGTTTCGTTAAGTTGCCTTCTAAAATCTTTATCTCTAAAATCATGATCAGTCACAAGAAGCTGTGCTGATGTCACATCCAACTGGACCAACAAAGAGTTTCAGGTTATAAAAACATCATTCAAGAAATAAAAAGAGACAATAATGGCCAAGCCAGCTAGCACCTGACTGAACAACGTATCATACAAAGCCATGAGACTGTTCTGACCAACAGCTGCACAAGCTTTCCCATCAAGATCAACTTGTGGTTTCTGGAGATCAGCAAAGCTACAAAATATACAAACCATAGATAACAACTTTTTACCATAAAACTAAAAAGAAAAGGGAATATCTTTTCACATAGAACCTGAACTCATACAAACTTTTATCTGAGTTTATTTCTCCACAATAAGATCTACAAAAATTTAAACAAGAACACGGAAGAAAAGAAAGAACCTGGTGTTGACTAATCTCCGGTACTTGAGCTTCTGGCGACCAATGCCAACAGCACCTGACGTCACCACAATAACTTCATAACCTTGAGAGTTTAATTCTTTGATCTGCATTTGAAGTTGATAATTCTAAGCTTCAAGAAAAACCATATAATGGAGTTGCATAAGCAAAACCAGATAGCGTTACTTGCTCACAAAGCGATCCCAATCTCCCAAGCGCCAATCTTCCATCATTTCTAGTTACAACAGCAGTCCCAACCTGCCATAATAGAATAGTAGAATTTCAACAAATACTCAAACCAATAACACTATCCCAATTTGGCATTTCCTAATCCAGTACCCAAAATCACACAGACACTTTTCAGAAACTTAAAATGGTATATCTCAAATCTTTTCTTTCTCGCTGGTACGGACATGGAAAAAGTAAAGGAAACAGGAAATCCTGAAAAAGCTCAAAACTTTGGCAGTTCCCAATTACATATATGTAACACTTCAAGGCAGTTAAACTAGGACTGCACATGCAATTTTCATTTTTCATTCTTCACAGAGAGAACTGGCATTATATCATATTCAAGAAAGTACTCCAAATTTATGCCATTGCGTTGCGTTAAGAACGAAAGCAAAAAGAAACCATCCAGAAAAACTAAACAAGAAGAAGTTGACACGCAATATCTATGAAAACACAATAAGGTAAGAAGAAAGGAGAGACCTTGATGATAAGACGTTTCACGTCTTTGACAAAGGCACGAGCAGACTCCAAGTGGTTCATGTCCAAAGTCAGCCACACTCTTGTGAGAACTTACACAGGGACTGAACAAAGAAAAGAGAGAGAGAAACACAAAGAAGAAGATACAGCGCAGACTAATAGAAGATGTGAAGGAGACGAAGCTAGCTGAGCTGGTGTCAAGCAAATCTAGCGAGAAAGCCCAATACAACGTGCCACGTCCAATTGTTTTTTCATCTTCTTTACTTATGATAGTGAGGACAAGACGTGTTTGGACGCCGAGAAAATAGAAAATAAAGAAAATAAATTACCCCTGGCTACTTGAACACAGTCCTTGTTTCCTATTCTCCATAGTCAAATTGGGTCTATTCAGTACCTACTGTATTTTTCTCACCACTAAATACATAATTTACCAAATTGAAACATTTGGCATGTGCTTTTGTTGGATTTTGTGTTTCTAAGTACAAATTGAAGTTCTATTTTAACTTAATGAATATGAGATATAAAATTGTCTTCTTTTGGAAAAAAAAGAACATAAATGTTCAAAAAAGTGATAAAAGCTACGATTTGTGTCATTTGAGTTGGCTGTCTCTTACAACTTTCAGCATATAGAAGAAAAAAACTCTGCTCATCTTCACACAACTTCAAGAAACAATGTTCAGAATCAATTCCTACTATGTAGTTACAGCACGGAACGATTGATCCTATCAAACCAATCTAAATCAGAAGCCAACTGGGTACTCAGCCAAACAAGTTACAATGAAATCACCCAAGTAAGCTTTGCTGCTTCAGTCATTGGCTATTTACACCAAATTAGAACTTGAAATATAAGTCTCTTTCCTGATTGTCTAATAACAGTGGAAAATCGTACTTTCCGCAAAAAGAGTCCTCTCTGTTGGAAAACTTCTAATTTTAACTACGGCCAAACCAACTCCATACACAGCATAACAACAGAACACTGACTTGACATTCTTTCTTTGATGTGTCATCTTTCTTTGTGAAATAAAATGATGACAGGATCTCCCAGCCAAATATTCGCCCACTAATGTTATGGGTTGCTGAGAGATGCCATGGAAGGGCTCAAGGAAAGAACCATACTTTGATAAAGATAGCCAGAGCCAGTTGCAAAAAGAATGATGCAACCAGCACAACTGTAAGATCATTCCCCTCGAGATAAGACTTCAGGTTTGCGGTGACAAAAAAGGCTGAGTCAACTCCTGCACCAAGTATGACGATCCACCGGATAATCTCAACTGGGATGATCAACAGAAACTGTAAACAACATAGGGCCAGCATCGGATGATAAGGTCCTTCAAGGAAGTTCAAAAATCATAAAAAGCAGAAGATCTATCGGACACTTACAGAGCACAGAATAAAGATGAAGAGAGAATATCCCCACAAGCACCAAAACTGAATAAGGTTGGCTTTTGATCCTAGGTATTGAAGCAAGAAGTAAAACGCCAACGGCACCACAACTGCATACCCATATACTGAACATGCTGCCACATTAATGTATCCAACGTCAAAGCTCCAGGAAACGCTGCTGTCTGTGTCTTTCTGTATGAGGTAAGTGGCACAATTTCCAAAAGATGCAAGCACAAATACCAATGTTGTCGAGATCCATACAAGCCCATATCTAGGATTTCAAAGTTTAACAAAAATAGCACATTAGGTATTTGGTGAATATTAAGCCCCTCTTGTGGACTTTGTATTCTTGGTTAAACGAAATCAATGCCATGCATCTAGTTCTCCAAGGAAAATTAAATTCTTACGATGCTGAATCACCTCATTTCACATGGTTTGTTCTACCAATTAATATCTTTTCATCTGGAAGGTAGACACAAGCATGGGAAGAATACAGAAATGATACTTCAAGATAGTTATCGCAGTGCATTAGTATACTTAGGAAAGGAATATCTCAAACTAATATATTTTATCTCAATTGGTAGAAGCAAAGGAAATGAGAGACGGGAGAAACAAAAAAGGCAAGCAAAATGATTTGGAGGTGAGGGAGAAGAGTGATTTCAAACTCACAAATCAGGGTTTGCATCAATCTTGTTGAAAAAATTTCCACCAATAGGGTAGAAAGAGCTCATCAATCTGTTTAGGACAACATCTGAATCCACATCGAAGTACTGTGTGTATGATGAGACACTAAAAACTCCGTGCCAGTGGTTTGATGGTTGTTGCTCAAATCCTTCTGCAAGAATAGGAAGAGAGGCTATTAGAGGTTAGTGACATCATTATATTAAATACAGCAGCAAATATGTAAGCAACAACAACCAAAAGATCACTGCATTGCTGTTGACATCCAAACATGACGAAGGATCACACAAGTTCACACTTTAAAGGCCCACTACTAAACAATCAAACGACAATCATCAGATGCTACATTAAAAAAGCCTACGAGCATCATTTTTGTGTCTAGTGTTGCGACATTAAAAATATGGGCATAAGGCCACTACTAATAGATAATCGATCAACTATCATCAGATGCCATAGCTGCATCAAGATGCCACATTAAATTAAGCTTACAAGCATCGTTTTTCCGCCTAGTGTTGCATAAAGTATAAACACGAGCATGAGCATTGTTACCAGGTGGAGTAGAAAGAGATTGGTACCCACGGCTGCTGCTTCCACCAACAGTGCTTGAAGGAGGGAGTGTTTGTATGATTGCTTGGGGTGCTACATTTTCCACATAACATCGCACACAAATTTTTAAGTACAGTTTGAACTCTAACACAAAATAAATGAAAAACCCTAAAGTAAAAGGTTTGAAAGTTCAAACCTTGATATTTCTTGGGGTTTTCTCCTTCAGTGACAACAGCCTATTAAATGGTGAACCATAAAAAGTCAATCGATTAAATCAAGAAGAAACCTCATTTACTTCCATTGAATCAGACAAGGATGATCAAATTAAGTCCAGGAAAAGAAAAAAACACCAGACCAATCACTAAATTAATGGCAGAATTAACTCCTCCAAATTACCAAATCAACTAATTAATCCACTTCCACACAAAAAAATATAAAAAAAAGCAAAAAAAAAATCGCATAACTGGAAAAAGCAATAAAAGTAAAGCAAAAACCCAAGAAAACTAAAGAATGCTTACAGGTACGGAACCGAGCAAGTGGCTAGTAGGGAGGTTAGTGAAAGATTCGTCCATGTTGGAGAGAAAGAGAGGAATAGAAGAGTAAATGAAATCAATATAGAGAGATCAAACTGAATCGCGATTTGGGAATTCTCGAGAACTGGAAAAGAGTTGGGGGAATTGGAATGGAAGCAAAGTAGTTGACCACTACAGGTTAAAGCAAAAGCCCGGTAGTTTGTAGACCACGCGCCAACGGAGAACTGACCCAGTGCAGAAACAGATCCTTACTTTACACGCCTTGGAAGCTGTGTTCATCATGGAAGCGATACGGTTGGGCTAGCTTAAATATTAATAGATTATTTTTTAAATTAAAATTAATTAATAATAAACAAATTATTAAATATAAGCAATAACTTATAAAATATATTTTTTAATAAATTACTTAATTAATTTAAACTCAACCGAATCAAAATAATGTACAAAATTTACATTTCAAACTTCAAAATTAATTTAGAAAACACTTGAAAATCAATTTAATCTATGAAATTATGAAAAAAACTTAAAAGCCCAATATAACAAACATTGTTTGGATTGGGCTTTTTCAATTTTTAAGATTTTTCGGGATAAAATAAAATAAAAAAAAAAACATCCTCTTTATTAATTATAGATAAAGCTACTGTATGATACTGAAAGGTTTGACCTTTCCAGGGCTCGCATATCAGCAAAATTTTTACTCAGTTGTTGAATTATGAATTAAGAAAGAACATATACAAGATCACTTCATATTTTAAATTAAGATGTTCAAACTTTCCATTTACATTGTACAAAAGGATAGTCATCAGATTACTGAGATTTTATGTTACTATCACGAATCATAGTTCACTATAGTTACGCCAGACAGCACGAAACTCTTCACGGAAGGTGGTCAGTCGCGCTTTGAGGTTTGGTGTTCTGAGGCTGGCATGAAGAACAGTAACTGCAGGTAGACACAGATACATGAATAGAACTGTCAATTTCGTATGATGATGTTTACAACTTGATGGGAAGAGATGGATATTAGTGAGATTTACCAAGAAGGCCAATAACAAGCGCCCAGACAACATATAATAGAGTGCCAGAGGCAAACCAGAGAACAAAACTGGCTGCAAAAGTAAAATACGAATATGCTATCAGATATCGGGTGATTGGAACGCATATTACCAGTCATCCACCAGATTTATTGAAAGGAAGAGAGTTTGGGAAATTTTAAAGCGTACCAGTTGAGAACAAGAAGACAAACATTGCGCGAGGTTGCCCGCAGATGTACGTTGATTTTTTGGATGATGGACGGCCGCGAATAACAGGCCTGTAAACCAACAATTTCATAAAATTACGGTTCATGTTCGTATCAGAAGGAAAAACAAGCATGTTAGGAAATTAGTAACTCACATGTGCGGAGGCCTCATTTTCGCAGCCAAATGAGGAGAGAACCTCCTCACTGTTCTTGTTACCTTCTCATTGAAACTAACTGCAAAACTGCCACAGTGGTAACCATTACTAAAAACGCCAAAGAAATAGAATCACAAAATAATATATATATTCAAAACTATAAAGTGCAAATTTAAAAAAAAAAAGCCAAAATCAGTAGCCTTTTATCATCAAAAAATTAAATGAAATCGTTCTTAACAGGTCGATAGTCCCAAACCAAAACATATTCTATTCCCAGGTCCAAGCCAGATAATTGCTTCTAAAGTTATGCAGTAGCATATGGAAGACAGTTATTCTTAATCCAGGAATCATTAGTGTAGTACATGTGAGTTGTGACCCCAAAATGCAAAAATTAGATTCTTGCTCATAGATTCCTAGTTGAGTTTCTCTTCACCATTAACTACTCCTTTCCATGTCTGACCCTCAACAATTGCTGAAATGCTATCTCACTAGGGCAAGTCCAACAAGCAATCAGAGTAACTGAATGAAGGAAAAAGGTCTTGACACCATCACATCCTAAGAGATAGAATGCAAACTGTTAAACGTCCCTAACATCATGTCTATGAGAACACTTATGAAATGCTCAAGTACAGATTCAAAATATAGATAATAGCCCTATCCTTTTACTCTTTCGTAAGAAGCAACCGAAGTAGCAATTGAATCAATTTTCCATCCCATAACCCAAAGTGGCCAAGAGTAACAAATTCAGAGAACTGGCGAAAAGCGTCCTAGCGACGGAACTGCTTGATAAGAAGCTTTTTATGTTTTGCAATCTCAACGTGTTGCATCTTAACAACCTTTTCTCATGAACCCAAAATGAAAATATACAACCCTGCTCAGCAGGATTAATTAAGTAATTAACATAGGTAATAGGTGAAAATTGGTCGTACTTCAAGTGAATTCAGGAAACCAATGCAAGGGGTAACATGGGATTCACAGATGTTACCTACCTATCGTTAAAAAAACCAATGCTTAAAGCTGATAAAGCAGCGGCAACAACAGCCAATGGCCTTGTTATACATGCAACCCCTGAATCAAAACAATCAATTAGCTGCAAATTCCAGCAACCGGAACTACAAATATATTGGAAAAGAAAAGAACGGTTTCACGAATTACCAAGAATGAAAATCATCAAAATGAAGTAGTTCGTCCTATAGCTGCCAAAAAATGGAAACAAGTTCAACTTGCAAGTATAAACAATAATTAAAATGAGCAACAGATTATCTTTATGGAAACAAAAGGATGGAGCTTGATCTCAAAAATATAAACGACACAACAGAATCAGAAAAATCATTAATAAAATGAAGTTGGCGAAATTAAATTAGAAAAAGAAATAATTTTTTTGTACAAATTAAAAACAATTTATCCCCCAGACATTATTAAAGACTTTTTCCCCAAATTGTTTTCATTAAAACAAACAGAATACAAGGCAACGAATCTGTTTAAGACCCATAATCCAAGAAAACTAAAGAGAAATTCGAGCAAGCGAGAGAGAGAGAGAGAGATAGATTACTAGTAAAGATTGCACTTGAGACGGCTAGTCCATTTAGAAGATGCACGAGGGACAGTGAATTTGGAGAAGAATTCGTTGAGAGGACGCGGCGGTGTTGACCACTCCACTTCTCGCAAAGCTCCGATCAGATCTTCCGCAGTTACGTTTCCCCAATCCATCTGAACTTCACTTCTTTGATTAATCAAAAATCGGGAGATGAAATAGAAGAAGAAATCGGCGGGAGGATATTTGAGTCGCCGGCAGAAGTTTCTCCTCTTACAGATTTCCTTACCCTCTTTGTTAAGGATTTTGTTTCATACTTTTATTACGTAATAAAGATTTCTAAAAAAATAAGATTTCTCAAATTATTTACTAGAGAGTTAAAAAGATAGCAAAATGTCTGAGCCCGGGTTCGAACCGGGGACCTCTAGTGTGTGAGACTAGCGTGATAACCAACTACACCACCCAGACATTGTTGACACCTGTACATTGTCAAGGTTTATTATCTATCTCTTGCATTGCCAGGTCGTAGGAACACTAGCGATTGCTTCATGCCGGAATTAGGAAAGAAAAATATAGTTTAGTTGAATTAAGACTAAATTAGATTTTAATCTGTTAACTTAAATTTTAATTAAATCGAATCTTACTGAAGTCAATAAGCCTAAGCATTTGGGCTTGCACAAACTTTTATCTTATTTCATTAGTTCATTATCTATTTTTTAAAATCTAAAATGGTGTATTATTTTTTAAAAATATAATACGATATCATTGTACAATTACAATATTACAACACATGATAAAAGAAATTATATGATAATTACACAAAACTATAAAAAATAATAGCTTTTAAAATATAAAGATTGAAATACAAAAGTATACTCATAGGTGAAGGAAAGTGTAATGACAGGAGGATAGCCAACCTGACCAGTTGACTACATTTGAATAGCAAACTAAAAAGGCATATTTGTACTCTGGAGTTGAGTAACCGAGTTAAAAAGGCTTCAGATCATTGGTTAAAAAAGAAAATTTATGTGCAAATGCAAGATGGGAAGGCAACAGCTCATACCACATCTCTGCTTATGTCCTCTTCCCAAAGGCCCTCCTCCTCTTTCTGTCTACACAACATCATGGGAAAGCAAAACCAGGAGCCAAAACAAAGAAAAGCATCAGTGCCAACAAAGTGATCTGAATCCTTCAATAATCACCAACAAATATCGAAGTGTTACAACGACGATGAAGCTTAAAGCAATCGGCGGAGCTCCTGATTTTCTTTTTGGAGAGACTTGATTTCTTTCATAAGCTCAGCTTGATTTTCCAGAATTGAGCTTACCACCCTAGACAACTCCGTCTGTTCATTTTCCAAAAGGATTGTGTGAATTATATTGCAGAGGAGAATGAACATATCAATGTCAGCAATGTACACGCACCTCCTGCATATGAAACTGTCTAAGAATTTCAATATGAAGGTTCCTCATATCTTCATGTATGGATCTCTGAAATGAATCTAGAGTTTCTTCAAGAGTACGTTGAAAAAGCTGAAGTGTGAAGGAACTACCCTGCTGTGAATCTTGCTGGGAGCCTTTCTGAAGTTGTGCAAGTCCTCCCTGTTAGAATACTTAAATTTAGTACACAATGATTCTCTGATGAGAGAAATTAAAGTTAGCAACTTCTACACTTTTCTCACATAAATACCATTACTATTTTGTAAGTAAATGGACATTTGAGACTGCAATTTAGTAAAACAATATTTGACAATAACACAAGGAGAACATCCCCAAAAAGAAAATGCATAATGAGGGGGCCAAAAACAACCACACAGCAGATAGTAGCTAGCATTCATACGTTCATGGTAGAGACTAGTCCAGGTTCTGCACCAGCCAAAGCATCAGACTTTGATAATAAGCTATTCAACAAGTCCTCTCTGGTTTCGGCTCCGTTTTTCTTGACTTTTGGTGAACCCACAGCAAGAGATGTCCCATCACTGAAGGAGGAAGTAGTGCTTATTCTCTCAGCATATGAATACCTGCGAGGTAGGTTTAGAGATGCCGGCACATGTGCCTCAAGACTAGCTGATCCTAAGATGTTTTTGGTACCAAAAGATAGAGATATGGAACCAGAGGGAACTTGTTCTGGCAATCCAATTGGAGTTTCATGATTGGAAGAGAAATCTCGAGCATTTAGGTTGGAAATATTCATGTTAACACCTGTCAATGAACTCATACTTGTCAAACTGGTTGAAGATGATGAATCCTGAGATCCAGAAAATGATGCCCCCGATGTCAAAACCCCAGAATTCAAAGTAGAAAATCGAGAAGGCAAATTGAGTGGCTGACGCAGGTGACCAATTTTATCAGATAGCCTCTCACCACCCCAGGCTTCAGGAGGGGTGATGGAAGAATTTTCACTTTTAGAAGACGGAGAAGGGCTAGATCCCCCCAACAATGCGAAAGAAGATTTTGTGTCTTCCTGCAAAGAAGGATGAAAGACATACACGTCACTTTTTATTATATCATCACAACAATCCTATAGAGATCAATTATGTACAACTAACTGTTTGATTTACTTAGAAAGTATCAAAACTTATAGCATAAATTATTAAAAAAATACAATATAAACTAAACAAATGAGGACTGAAAAGTAAATTCTTTATTAAGAAGTTCAAATATAAAGTCATAATGATATTCACAAATTTTCAGCATTGATGAATGATAGCATCATGAAATGGTAAATAGTAAAATAGTTCATTGTAAGATTCAAGCAGAGATGCTGCAAATGCTGAGCTTAGAGATGGCAAAATAGTATTTATAAACAAACATGCTTTTCATCCTTTTGAAACATTTCATTCAGGATAAAAGTTCGCACACCTGTTTGGGAGTTGAACTGGCTTTCCAATCAAATATTGGATGATCATTGGCCTTATCCTCTGCAAAAGGGAATCTCCTACCAGATGAAGAAAACAAGGATGAAGTCTTCCTATCAATAGGTAAATTATCTTTCTTCAAACCCTCATTGTCCATCCATAATTTATCAAGTGAGGGTGTGATGGGCTGAACATCAACAAGTGGGGAGAAGACCTCCATTTCATCCTTCAAATTAACACCAAATCGAGGAGCATGCAATCTCGCCAATGATGCACCAGGCCACAAATGACTTCTCTGGGGTGTTTCTTTTTCCAAATATAGGTTGGTTATGCTTGATGCAGATGCACTACCGGTTGTGGTTAGAGATGTTTCCACAGAGATACCTGTGCGGCCTGCATTACGAGAACCAGATACTGCTGTGGATAGTGCAACAGAAGTTGATATCACTGAGGGGAGTGGGTCAGGCATAAGGATGGAATCTTCGACTGCACCTCCCAACAGAGCTGTCTCTGCAGTACAGCTGTCCTCATTTACAATTACTGGTTTTGATCTTTGCCAGCACAAACTCGTAACAGCCTGTTTGATATAGAATATGTGCAATACCACATTATAGAGGAAATAAAAAACAATGTAATATTTAAAAGCTATGAATCAAAGAACAATTGAAAAACGATCTTTTGTGCATAAAATAGCTTTTAGAGTAACTTAAAGTGAAAACAGAGAATATTGATTTTATAAAATCATAGGAAGCCTTTTTATTTAGTGACCATTATGGGACTCAAAAGCGCAGTCAATGTACAATTTGAGGAGTGGGACATTTAGCATCAAGCTTGATGAAATAGGAGGCCTTTACATTACAGAAGAAACTGTGAGGTAAAAAGAATCCACCTCTGAACTATTATAAGCACGAAGAACAGTATAAGGCTTGAGACTTCGACGAACATCATAGAACACGACCCGGCCACTGCTAGTTCCAGCTGCTAGAACCCAACCATTGTCCGTGTATGCCAATGAAGAAAAGGGAGCTTCATATGCAATGCAAGATGAGGGTCTTCTAGACCCTGCATCATAAGTGTATAGCTTTTTATCCAGCCCAACACTAGCTATTATCTGTTATGCAAAAACAGTGGAGGCAAGAAAATGGTTGTCCAGTTCATCAAAACTAAATTTAGGGTTAGTTGAACGATAAAAAAAGAGAAAGAGAGAGATAAAGACCTTGTCACTTGATGGTGAGAAGCTAACACCAGCAGCTGGTGCCGAATGTTGTTTCAACCAAGAGGCCTACCAAGAAGCAAATAGAAGGAACCATTATGTGTTTTCAATCACAAGAAAATTACATTATAGTGTAAAAGAACCGTACAAAAAAGAAACATGAAGCCATCAAACTGAGGTCTGAATACAAATGCAAAAGAATACTAAAGAACTTTTTCTCCTTGAGGTCTTTATATGACATAAAAGCAGCTATAATGCCAATATAAGGATCTACCCTCAAAACAGCAGCCAAGATATGAAATGAGCCACTGATTTATGAAAGTTATTCTAATGTAGGAACTCATCAAGCCATGCTTTATGAGTGGATTAACGGTACAAACCTTCGGGTTGCGACCAGTTGTATCCCATAAATGTACAGATCCATCATCACCTGCCGTAACCAATAGATGCCGGCTAATCCGAGAATAATCAAGCACCCTCAGCACCTGGTCTTAAAACCACCAGACAAGCTATTAGCAACAAACAAAAAAAAAAAAAACAGAAATAGAAACAACAAAAATCCTAATTCAACAAACTAAACAACCTGTTCATTGGGATCCTTCAGTTCTGCTGCCCTAGCACCAGATGCCAGGTTATGAAGAATAAGATCCCCACTTAAACTTATAGAAGCCAGATGCTCATCTTTACAATTGTACATAGCACCTGTTATTGTAGTGGTATGACCCCTCAACCATTTAATACAGCGCTTCCTTTGCAGATCCCATATCCTTACAACTTGCCCACTTCCCCCAGAACATATGTATCTGGAACCCTTGTTACTAAAGCTAATAGCTAATATAGATTCCTACAGACACATGTCAAAAAATTAAAGATAATGCATTTGAGCAAGGAAGCCCTCACTCTCAATAATATCAACACAGAAGCAAAGAGTTAACTGCAAATAATGCAACATGCAAAAGAAATCATCACCTCAACATTATCTCCACCATCGGTCCCAGAAACAGGAATCGTCCCCATATTCTGCCCATTTTTCCTCCATAACGACACCTTCTTGTCGTCTCCAGCACTCGCCAACACCAAATCTGTGAAAATCCGGAAATTTTTACTACTAACGAATTACCACCCAATCTCCAAGCAATTACGCAAGTATACCCAAAACTTGAAGATCAAAGACACAATTCGTATTAAATAAACAAAGAAAGTGTAAAGAAATAGTGAGCCAGTGAGACTGACTAGTGTGATTCCACTTGACTGAGTTGACCAGGAAGCCAGGTGAAGGAGTGTAAGTTAAGATACAAGGATCTCCTGTTCCGACCGTCGTATCGAACACCTTCACTGTGTCGCCGCCACATGCCGCCAGTAGCAGCCCCGTTGATGGATCCGCCATCTTCCCCGACAAATGAAGAAGATCCGCTTCAAAAATTCAAATCTTTACTTCCTCCTTTTTTTCTGCGTCATTTATTACATTATAACACCACTAAAATATAGAATCACAATTTGAATACATATAAATATAACACGCAAAACCAAAGTTATTTTGAATATTAGCACATTCCTATTCTTCCTTCCAATTCTCTTGTCCTGCCTTAATACAATTATTTAAAATCTTAAACCGATAATAAAAAAAGATACTATTCATATTAGACTATTGTAAAATAATTTAAATTTAAATTTAAATTTAAGAATTGGAAGTGTATGTGTATTTTAAAAAAATATCCTTATTTTCAATTTTTTATGAAGTTTAATTAAAAATTAATTTATTTTAATTTATAATAATTTATTAATTTAAAAATAAAGTAATTAATTAATAAGTTGATTAATTTTTACCAATAAAATTTATTAAAATAGATAAAAAATTAAAAACTAAATCGAAAAATTAGTCTGAAGATTAGATTTTTTAATCATTGCATTAATCAAGTTTTATTTGAAGTTGACGATGAATTGCCCAGGACTAATTCTTCTTTATGCAATTTAAATTTGCCTGGATTAAAATAAGATTAAGTTGAAATTAAACGATATTTTACAATTGGTGAAGAATTTAACACTTGATGAAGCAACGGAGCTTTTAAGATTTATAAACGAGCTCGCCTATGCTTCTAGCCCCGCTACATATATTCAGGTTCTGTGTGTAGAAAGACTTTAGTCATGATATCTCTATTACTATCTACTTGTCTCAGCTTTTTTTGCTACATGCATTTTGGTTATTGCATTTAATTTTTTAATTCTTACATGTCTCTTTCTTCTGTCTATTTTTTAGATTTGATTTGTATGTGATTCTCCTACCGTCTGCATTTGATTGACCAATTGAGGATCTATTTGATTAGCTGGTTGAGATTTTCTTTTTTTATTATTATTCTTATTGTGCTTCTTACAATTATTATTATATTTGTATTCTTATTTGTCTTATTATTATTATTAGCATTATCATTCTTATTATTATTATTGTTTTCTAAACTTGTATCACATATTTGATTTTTTTTTAACTCTTCGTATTACATCTGTCTGTGAGCTTACTAGAAACAACCTCTTTATTTTATAGAGGTAAAGTTGCATATTATCAGACCTCTCCAGACTTCACATTAGTGCGAGATTTAATTAGGTATAATGATGATGATTATAATGACGATTACTTTACCAAATCGACTAAGATTACTTTGGGTTAGTCGAGTTGAGCTAAATCCAATTTGCTAATCTTAAGCTTATTTCTGCTTTTGCAATACATACACACTTCTATGATTTAACCTCTTTTAATGATGGATTTGTTTGTACGGTGAAATATAATTATATTTGTTCTGAATTAGGGGGTGATAACTGATTATATTCAATCACTTTGAAATAAGTGCGTTTGATGAATTAATTTAAGTCATCATAAGTTCTTCACCAACCTATGGTAAATTACATATTTTATTACCGAAGGCATTAATACTATTATTAAATTAAATGTTTCAAAAATTAGACTACAAATTAAATCAATAAAATAAAAAAGTTAAAGATATAAATTAAATAATCTAAATATAATTAAATGAGACTATATTTATTCATAAAAACTTAAATTTTAATTAAAAATTTTCAACGAAAATTATTTTAATTTTTAAAAATTGATTAATTTGTCATAAAATTGACTTATTAATTAATAAATGATTAATTTTACCAATAACAATTATTAAAATTAAATAAAAAAGTTAAAAATTAAATGAAAAACCAATTCAATTTTTTAATCCTTAATTATACTTCAATCACTTTATGTAAACAATTAAAATATTACAATTATTATAAGTTGTCAAACCCTCATTTACTACTCTCCCCAAAACTCGACCCTAAGAAAAGAAAAGTAATTGTCTTTGTTTTAACTCTGTTCTATTAAATATCATCCATATATTTATGTAAAGTCCACATAAATATGTAAATGAAATTTAATAAAACATAATAGAAATAACATAATTGGTACAAAAGATCTAATCTCCGAAATTGTTATCTCCAATTTTACCATAGAGTTAATAACGAATACTTTTATTTTCAAATTACACCAACCAAATTTTCAATTGCATACAATTACTAGTATATTTAAGTTTTCCCTAAAAATTTACTCTCAAATTAGTTTGATTGGCTAAAAAGATTGCCACAGAGAAAATGTACACAAAGGAACATTTTGTCACTTTCCTTTGGATCATACGGCCGAAGACGAAAAGTTGGGTGCAAGTCAGGACGCATACAGCCATAAGACTTCGACCCTTTGATTCAAAGAATAAATAAATGGAAAGACAAGACCAGAGCCGGCAATATGCAGGCGCCCATATTTGTTTGACAATATTGTACGCCAAGACGCCATGATCACTCATCAATTTTAAGCTTTCAAAGCACAAGAGAAGATAACAAATAAGTTCCTAAATAAGCTAATCACTTACTTGGAAAACCAAATATATGTAAAGCATCAATCTTCAAATGATTAAGAGATTCAAGCTAGGATATGAATGTCATAAGAGTACGAACTGTTATACCTTCACTCTGACCGGCAACAAAGTTAAGTTGCTCCTTGGCATGTCAAGAGTATAAATGGGGGTCGAGTTGTCGTGACGGCCAATAATTTAAGGCTGCCAAGCACTCACAAATTGGTAGGAGGTAATATATATACTGCAAAGCATAGCTACTTACGCAATCACCTTGAATCTTGCAACACTAATTTCATTCAACCATCTTATAGCATGAGAAAATGCATAAATCAAGTTCAAGTAGTGTACTGAGTCCCAGCGATTGAAACCACTTGGGCAGGCAAAATTAGCCGCCTTTTTTAACTGCTTAATCTGCAATTAAAACTTTAAATTACAAGGCCAAATATACAAAACGTGACGATATGGAAGTACTACAAAAAAGATAAGGATACTTTAAGACAAAGAAGAAAAAGGAAATAGACAATTCCTTCCATCCCTTGGTATCCACTTGCCATATATCCTGTTGTCACACCTCGATGAAACTTTTCCCCAATCAACTTGTGGATATTAAGTTGGAAGTAAATGTTCCTCCTATAGACGGGAAGACAAAATCCCCACAATCTTCGATTTCTGGTAGCTATCTGCATTATTTGGAATCACCAACAAAATAAAATACTAAAGCTGGAAAGGGCTGTGTGCCAAACCAATGGCAATAATTGGAAGCCATCTGTAATCCCAGCCTAAAGCACCATATTTAAGGCAGCAATCCAAACAAATAACAGAATAATGATTCAAAAATCTTAGTTCATCCATTGGAAACAATGACTTCTCATAAACTAACAAGAAGAAGAACGTGAGACAAGTCCATTTTCAAAAAAAAAAAAGAGAAAACAGTTAGTTTTCTCCAATTATTTCGAGATCCTGTTGCAAAAATAATCATCTGTTTGCTGATATGAACTACTGAACCATAAGCATTAGAACCAGGTATCGTTCTTCATTTTGACAAACATATGGTCATTGGTTTAACTCGAGTATCTCAAGTACATGTTCTCATAAGTAGCCAAATAATCTCAAGTGGACATGCAGCATCTTGAAAATTTACAGCTTCTTCTAAGCACAAATATCCTCATCTAAGGCATGAAAAAGCCAAAAATTCTTCAGTAGTAGACACAAGGATGGTGTTGCAAAACATTACAAATCATGTCAATATTTGACATAATCGAATGCCAATTCCAAACATAATAATTTGCCAATGTCACTGCACAAACACAGTAGCTTTATCCTCTGAATGAATTGCTACAAAACCAAATCTTCAGGGTCACCATATTGATATTCTATGAAAATTTTATGCAAACCAAAAAGATGCTTTGGAAAATCAATCAAAAGTTCAAATCCATGTTATTAGATATTTTCCGTACCCATTTACCCTTTCCTTATTTGTTTTAGAGAGGAAGGAAAGCAAAAGAGGGGATCATAATATCTTGAAGAAACCAAGACAGAACTTTAGGGCATTGTGCTAAACTGAAGTTCCTGAACTCTTTGAGCATCGGCATCTAAACGAAAAAAGAATAAATCCCAAAATTAATAGTGATCCATGCTTTCCATGCTACCAACCATTAAAAACAGTACTAAGAGACTCAACATTATGCCTTTTAGATCTTAGGCATTCACATTCATGTATTCAGCATTTCAATAAAACATGTGTTATATGGCCAAATGATAATAACTTAACAAGAGAAAAGAAAGGTAAACAGCAATTCCCAGAAATCAAACCCAATCATTTCCGACAGCAATGAGACATGTAAACAACCAGGGAGTAAGTTGAGAGATAAAATTGCCAAAACCATAATCATGGGCAAGAACATAAGACCATAATCAGATTGTCATCCCTGCTAAACTGTGGGAACAATATATGAAGTACTTAGCTGACCTTCTTAAGACCATCTGTTCATAGTTTGGGGGACTATTAAATTTTGTTGGACATCATGAATTTAGCCTTTTTCTCAGCAGGCTTCAGAATTTGAAAGGAGCACATTAGGTTGTCATCCACGCTCATCATAGCACCGGCATTATCAAATTCACCACAGTAGTTGGGTGCTGAAAATATGGTCACAAGCTGCCTTTCAGCAAAGAACTCGTATCCATCTTCCACAACCTGGACCAAAGAGGTCATATTAATACATGGAAACAATTGTTGGTTCCGTTATAAGTCTGAAAAAAAGGAATAACTCAATATAGCTCAACAACCTGATGTGCACGGCATACAAGGTCCAAATCATGCTTTGCTAAGAAATCCGACACCCTATCAGGACCAAAGGTATACGAAACTCCTCTATCATTCATCCCCCATCCCTTAACATCTCTACCAGGATCTGACCAGAGCAAATCACAGAGCAGGCCAGTGTCTGGAACAGCAATTGGCCGAGGTAAATTCCTAATCTGATCCAAATCTGTCAAATCAGGGGAAAGACCACCATGCATACACAATATTTTGTCATCTATGAGAGCAGCAACAGGAAGGCAGTTAAAGCAGTCAGTAAATGATTTCCAAAGCCTGACGTTGAACCTTCGCTTACACTCATCGTAAAATCCATATATTCTATTAATAGAAGCACATTCATGGTTTCCCCTGAGAAGAAAGAAGTTCTCTGGGTATTTAATTTTGTAGGCAAGTAACAGGCAAATTGTTTCCAAACTTTGTTTGCCACGATCAACATAGTCCCCTAGAAACAAATAATTTGCTTCAGGAGGAAAACCCCCATACTCGAAGAGCCTCAACAAATCACTATACTGACCATGCACGTCACCTGAAAGAACCAGTATTTTATGTTATAACGTTAGAACAAGGAAGCTGGCCAAAATAAAATTCAAATATATATCTGTGAAAAGTAACCAACAAGCACACAAAACCCAAAGTTCCATTTAAGCTTACAATTAGTGGAGGGATCATACTATTCTCCAAACTTAAACAATACAAAAGGACCGGTACTAGTTGCTGGCTTTTTATGGTTTCTAAGATCAGATACACTTGCTAACATACATTCCTGATAAGGTTTCATGTAAAATTGAATAATCAATACTTCTTTTTCAGCGAATTTCTACGCAATGAAACAGTATACAAGTGGCACAACCCATGGTTTGCAGGATAACAAAAAAACAGCCCAATCGCATGAGTAATTAATTAACATGTATTTCAATCATTCTCAAAAAAAGAACATCAACAAAAAAAAAGGAAGAGACAACCCTAAAATATGAGCAAAGAAATAGCTGACCGCAAATCTTGATAGGGGCTTCGAGCTCGAGCAAATTAGGCTGCTGAATGAAGATGTCTTTAGAAGCGAGACAGAGCTGCTTGATCTCAGTCTCCGATAGCTGAACCTGCTTCCCAGGTCTGGCTGATCGGACCTCTGTGAGCCGTCTGATTATATCATCTAGTACGGCAGGGTCCATAGTAGCCGTCGGTCCTTGAGTGGCCATCGGATCTTTCTTTCCCTTCTTCCCCTCTGACTTGCGACGGCTCTGCTCTGCTTTCTCCGAAACGACAAAACCCTAGAAATTCATGATATGAACCAAAAGGCGTTGACGAGTGACTTTCGGACTATTTGTGAAGGGGTTGGTGCTTTGTGGGTTTCAATTTTTTTTCTCGGAAAATTTAAAAGGAAAAGAAACAGGAATGAGAGTGTGTGATGAATTTTAATTTATGTTATATATATTTTGTGAAGATTGAAGCGTGTCGTGCGTTTGGGAGTAAGGGGGTGGGCAAATATCCAAATTATGGAACATCGACGCGTACTGTAACGTAGGAGTAGCTTTGTTTAATAATCAGCTTATTGCGTTAGCACTTAACTTATTCTATCAACTATTAATTAATAGGTGATTCTATAGCTAATTTGATTAACAGATTATATTAGTTATTTGTTAGAGATGTTTGGTAAAATTAGCTGTTTAGTATTAGTTATTTATGTGTAAAATAACTTATGAGGACATGATTTCAAAAAAAATTATAAAAATATAAATATTATATACCTTAATATTTTGTTGAATATTTTTATAAGAATTTAAATTTTAAAAAAGTCACGTTTATCTGTACTGTTTTATCATTTATAAAAAAAACTTATACAACTCTTTCTATTTCATTTTCATTTAAGAGTAATATTTTATTTTTAACCTATAACTACATAAATGATGAAATTGACACTTAATAGTAAAAATTTTAGCTTATTAACAAAAACGCTCCAATGTAGGAACATTTTCTTTTTTAACTGTTTACATATTAACAGTCATTAAAAAAGTTCTTCACCAAATAATTTTTATGACTGCTTGAAAAGTCAAACAGTCCTAGACAATTGATTGACTGTCTACCAAACGAAGCCTTGGTAACTTTGAAATTTGAAGATCTAATTAAACGATTTAAATTAGTTTTTAAAATGATGGTAATTTAATTTAATTTTTTAATAATATTTATTTTAATTTATAAAAAATAAATTTTAAAACTAATATTATAAAATAAAATTAAAATGAATTATTCACTTAATATTCTTTCTTTTTTATAACAACATAACTGGCAACCTCAATGCATAAAGTTTTCCGTCGAGCTTTTTTAGTTATAAATGAATAACCTTAACAGTTGTTTTAAGGGTCGTCTTCAATATTATTTATTTTGTATTAAGGGAGTATTTGATTAATTTTATATATGTTTTTAATAAATTTAATAATAAATAATAATTTTTGATCGTATACTTAACAATTTTATTTGATAAAATCGCAATATTTAAGATATACAATACTTTGATAAAAATAAATTCTTACTCAATTTTAAAGTAAAGCAAATCATATTTATGATATAAATTTTTAAATAATTTAGATAATTCAAATTGTAATTTAAAATTTTATAATTTTTTAATAAATCAATGTTAAACCATTAATTAAGAGAAATACAAGTAAATTTAATAAATTCAAGTTATTGAGCATGTTTTGCTTTATATAAAGGATAAGATTGTATTAAAATAACGTGATTAAAAATTAAATCAAATCGTTTAATTTAATTATAAAAATTTAAATTGATCAATTTTTTAAATTGATTTATTTTAATAATTTTTTATTAAAAATTGATCAATTTAATAATTAATTGAATTTATAAATAAAAATTAATTAATTAATTCTTAATATTCTTTTTTATTTAAAATTCAAATTCTTCAATGACTAAGACTTTATAATATTTCAAAATTTCTAATTTTTAATTAATTTTATCATGTTTATCTTTTAAACCTTAAAAAAAAATTACAAATATAAATTTCAATTTGATTTTTAAAATATTATTAAAATCACATGATTTCAAACTCCTAACGGATCATGTCTAATGTGTCACTTGGCCGACACAACTTTTCCAATAACCTAAAAGCGCGGCGTGTTTAAGGTACCCTCCATTACTCTTTCCAGCCACACATGGTTTTCATACCCAAAAAGCTTTCTATACAATCAAAAGGCAAATTTTGACTCATCTCCCACATGACATTCTTATTAAACCAAACTAAACAAATCTTAATTTGCACAAGGTACATAACATCGCGGGAATATGTTCATCGTCACAATACATGTCTTAACAATGTCACGGTCAGTACATTCTTTTACTTTTTTCATGCACGTGAAAGAGAAAACGAATATGCCTAAAGAAAGAACGTACCGAAAGCGAATTGCGTAACGGCTTCCCATTGGCCATCGCAAACAATTCGTAAGCTGTCCAAATTCTACAGTGTCAGGCGGCCGAAGAACAAGTAGTTGTTAATACGTAATACTATAGAATCTGGTCTATCTTGAATGGTACGCTAATTGATGATGTTTTTTTAATGATGTTTCTTTTAGTCAAGTGAGGACATTAATTTTGACTAACTATTCATCAAGTGTTATCTATATATATATATATATATAAAGAGTTACAGTTATTAAAGTTTTATTATCAATTGATCAATATGAAATAATATATAAAGGGTCAATTAGACTGAATTTCTTTATAATGTATTATTTAAATTTCAAGCATTGTATTTTTTTAAAATTATTATTTATTTTTATAATACTATTTAGTTATTATATAACTCATTTTGTTAATTACATTATTTAAACAAATAAATAATTAAATAATTAAATAAATTTAATATTTATGCTAATTAAAAGTATTATTGATTTCTTTATAATATTGTTTATTTATTTTATAAATCATTTCGTCATATTTCATTAATTTTTTGTTTATTTGTAGTTTTAAATGGGGTCATATTAAAATTTAAAAATTCTAATAAAATCATTTTAAATGAAATTATATGATAATCTTACATAATATATAAAGGTTTATATAATATGTGGATTCAATAATAAATTTTAAAATATGAAAATTTATAATTTATAATTAATACAAATTTTGATATGAAAATTCAGCAATTAATATTATTTAAAACTATTTAACGTATAACGAGTCCAATACATCAATGTTTAAAGATTATTGAGAAAACCTTTCATCCGCTTGAAATAGTTAATATTAGGCAATTAGCAGAATCTTAAACAAATGCTCATGGACTATCCTTTTAATGAAATTACTTTTCACTTTACATATACAATATTCTTTTTACCATTATTAATTTTTTATATACATGCATAATAATTAATATATTATTTAGTAAATTAAATAATAATATCAATGAAAGTTAGAGATGTCAATGGGTCGAGCCGGATCAAGAGCAGACCATAGTAGCCCGTTGCTTGGCCCAATCCGACCAGGGCTTATCGGCCTGTCATTTAAAAAAAAAAACTTTAAAAACGACAAAACGACATCATTTTTTAAATAATAGTTGAGCCGACTATAATTGACCTATGACTCGAACAACTCGAGTCAAAATTAGGTCCGACAAATTTTGACATCTCCCGATGAGGTGACGACTGAGTACATCAAACAATGGGTCAATTCTGCTTTTTATGGCTTCTTGTTTTGTGCGTTTGTGTTCCAACTTAGAAGCCATAAGCTTCAAAGGGTACCTTTCTAAATAGACGGAATATGTTTTAGTTATGGTATTCTAATTCTATTATATTAAATCTCATCCATATATTTACGTGGAGTTTACATAAACATGTGAATAAGATATAATAGAACATGATAAAAATACTATAATTAAAATAAAAGATTTAATTCTCTTTCCAAATAGAGGACGTGGTTTCTTTACAATATGATTTATAACTTACAATAAAATAATAAATTATGTCTTTCTGATAAAGTAATGCTGAGTATTATTATACCTTTTCAAATTTTGTGTTGGTGTAGAATTTAGTTAAATAATGATAACGACGACCACGACGATAAATGAAATAATAAATTATAACTAATCAATATTAACATTTATGACATTACTTTTTCATTTTAATTATATTATGCAAATATTTTAAGTTAATTTCATCTATATTTGACAATTCAAATTTTCAAAATATTATTTTAATTTTACTAAAATTTTTAATAGTTCATTGTCTCATTCAGGGAATAACTTATACAAGTCGAGGCCCAGTAGTACACAGGTGATCCAGAAGAACCGGCCCATGGCACACCCGCAATATTGACCTAAATCAACGGGCCTTTTTCAAGTAATGACGGTAGGTTTACCTTTTTCAAGTAATTTTCGCGCCATTTCTCTCTCTAGAGGAAAGGGACAGGCCTCCACCGTTGGCTTCAATATTCTCTGCCTCATCAGATTCCCTTAAAAAATCCGATCGCTTCAACTTTTTATTCCTTCTTTTCGCAAGCCAAGAATCACTTTTTCTCTTTCAGATTCTCCTCCCTTTTCTTTTCTTTTTTTTTGTTGGAATTTTTTGTTATCTGTTTGGATGGATCGTTGCTTTTTAATGGAGGATGCTTCCTGTTGCGTTGTTCCTCTCTTCTCTACTCTTCCTTTTTTTTGTATTTCTCCCTTCTTCGCATCTGTCGTTTTCTTAGTTTACCTGGTGATTTCTATACATACCTTTAGCTTCTTCGTTCTTCAATGGCACCTCCTTCGTCTGTCAACTACACCTCTAATCCCTGCGTTTATGGTACGATCCTCTGAACTCCTTTTTCACTTGATTCCGAAAAATTTTTCAGTCTTACGTTTATCGGTATGGAAATTGAAGATCTGGACGTTAATTAAGCAGGGGACTTTGTTTCTTCGTACGCAGAGAGGAAATCGCGGCTTATGAAATGGCTGAGTAAGCTGTTTAAGAGTGGGTCTAGTCACGGTGGTGGTGGTGGTGGCAGTGGCAGTGGCCGACGTCCGCAGGTTATCGGAGACGAGAACGTGATGTGGGGTGCGCCGGCTAGACCTCTGGTAATTTTACTATTTATTTTTACATTCTGATATGATTTTCACCATAGTATACGTCATTGTCTTCGAGAATCTTATATAGGTTAATTAACTCGTTGACATCTGAATGATGCGATCCTAAACAAAATTTTGCGTAAAGTTACATGCATATATCTTTACTTTTCACAAGCTTTGTTCCTTTTGTAATTATATATATATAATCCCTTAAATTACTGTATAAAGATGTTTCATGTGAACAATTTGTTTCCGAACAAAACTTTACTTTACATGCAAGCCACATGGCTTATGCAAGGGCTTTATTCAGAATTGTTATTGATTTCGAAAGAACAGGAAAGTTTCTGGTTTTCTAAATCAAAATCTTCTTTTCGCAAGATTCCCGAGTCAGTTAAGTGATCATGCAGCGTTTGATGACCTAAGAATAGCTAGACTCACTGTTTACCCGATACTTTCTTGACATTGTGATCAGTGGTTGGTTGTGTTTGGATGTTAGAGTGAGTTGATTTGTTTAGGGTAACTACACTGAGCCCTTAACCTCTTTTTAATGTTAGTTCTTATGTTCTAAAAATTATTTTCTCTTTTAATCATCACACAATCTTATGGTGACCCTTGTGTTTATGGTAGAGTAAGTAGTTTATTTATACACAATTGCAAAATGTTTAACAATCTACTGCTATGTTACAAGCTCAATCAATCGCACAGCCAAATCTTCTAGGCAACAACTGTCACTAATCAGTTGGATTTGGTATTATTAATATGATCTTTTGATTCTCAGCAGGACGATCACTCTAGGGCTGAGAAGGAGAAGGAAGATCTGGATCAAGCCATTGCACTTTCCTTGGGTGATGATTCGAGAAGACCAAATGGTCCGTCTGTATCCCCTTGGGACTTTTAAGTTCAAGGCACGCAAGTTCTTACTTGTACTTTAGTAGGGGTTCGTGTTAACTGACAGCGATTTTTGAGCAGGTTGTTGGTGGAGAGGAAACAATGATGGCCAACTAACTGGGGTTCTTCCTGATAGTTTTAATCCTTCTTTATATCCTCCTTTTGCCCCCGCCCACTACTATCCCAGGAGTTATAGGTACAGTGTTCAATTGGAGTTGTGATTTACAATATGCTGACACCCCATACATTTTCTCGATCATGGATGTCTATCCTCAAGTTCAATAAAGAAATTCAAGATGCTTTCATGCTAAAATCTTCTGCTTTCATGTTAGTGTGTAATCTGATTACTTTTTGGGAAAAAAAGGGAAAATAATCAACTGCAAGGTTGCCGCTCTTTAAAGTATCAATCATATATTTTGACTTGTAATGGATATTTATGCCTGCATCATGTAGAGTGTGTGGAGGTTGCAATCGTGACATTGGTTATGGCAATTATTTGGGATGCCTGGGAAAGTTTTTTCATCCAGAGTGCTTCCGTTGTCATGCTTGTAGTTATCCCATTACAGAGAATGAGGTAGTTTGTTTTTCTTGAATCTATACCTTTCTTTCTTCCAAAAAAATGAGTATCGTTATCTGGGTTTTCTTTCGTCAAACTGTTAACTTGCTTTTTCTTTTTCTGTTGAACCAAGTTTTCTTTGTCAGGGAAGGATCCCTATCACAAGTCTTGTTTCAAAGAGTTGACACATCCCAAATGCGAAGTCTGCCACCAATTTGTAAGATGATGCTAGTCTGATTCATATTAACTCTAATGTTATGCGTCTTGTGTCTATGAAGCACCTTTTATGAACTTAAATGTCTTAACTGCATACATTCTTAAGACAACGGAAGCCTATCCCTTCTCAGTTGGCTGTTCCACTTGTGACACTTGTCAGGACTTTGGTTTATCATTCTTGGCGTCAACTAAAACTATCTGAAAGTCTATACGTTCTTTGTTTTGGGTAAAACATGGTTTTTGGACTTTGTAAACACCCGCAGTATTTCTTCAGTAAACAGAGCTTACGGTGTATACTGAGATTAAAATCCACTGATGTTCTGAAGAACTTGATATCCGAATTGCAATTTGGAGATTCTGAATTTAACAGTACATACGATCTTATGATTCATGGAAGAATACTTAAAATAATAGAATGTAATCTTAATTGTTGTTTCCTTTGGCATAACTATGAAATCAAGAAAAGTGTAAGCAGAGTTTGTAACTAGCTTCGTTAAAATCTGTTTGAAGGTAGCCATTACTCTTTTAATTCAGGAGATTGTGCATATTTTGCAACTCGGTTGCTTTTTTCATCATTGAAATTTGCTGAAATTGGCCAAACTTAATTGCATATTTTTTTTAGGGAAAAGAGAGTGACGTTTAGTACAATTTGTAAACTTTTAATTTGACTAATTTGCATATCCCAGCAAATGCACCCGACTTGATTGAGTATATGTTTTCTTGGCAAAAGAAGTACCTTTTACGATAATCTGTAAACTTTTAATTTCACTAATTTGCAGATCCCAACAAATTTAGCTGGCTTGATTGAGTATAGATGCCATCCATTTTGGTCCCAAAAGTACTGTCCAGCGCATGAGCACGACGGTACAGCTCGTTGCTGTAGTTGTGAACGACTGGAGGTACTTACCCTAGAAAATGTAATAAATCTCTCTTACTATTTTGGAGAACGAAATGAATTCAATACTGATATTCAGATTCTGTAGTCTTGTAATGCAACATACTATTCTCTGGAAGATGGACGAAGCTTATGCTTAGAATGCATGGAATCTGCTATTATGGACACTGGTGATTGCCAACCTCTTTACCATGCCATCAGAGACTATTACGAGGGAATGAATATGAGGCTGGATCAGCAAATTCCGATGCTTCTTGTAGAAAGACAAGCACTTAATGAAGCTATTGTTGGGGAAAAAAACGTAATATACGATCTCTTGGTCTATATTTTGGGCGTATTACTTCCACGTTTTCTAATGTCATGATATGGTTTGTACCAGGGCTACCATCACATGCCTGAGACAAGGGGTTTATGTCTTTCTGAAGAGCAAACTGTTACAAGTGTATGATGTCATGGCTATCTGGTTTTGTTTTACTAACCTAGGATGTGTAACCGAAAACTTAACATGATGTTTCCTCATCTGATTGATTTGATTGTACATAGATACAAAGAAGGCCAAGAATTGGAGGCCACAGACTAGTAGGAATGAGAACCCAACCCCAAAGGCTGATCAGGAAATGTGAAGTCACAGCAATTCTTGTGCTCTATGGTCTTCCAAGGTAATATTACTTATTTTTTTGCGTGGCAAACTTTTCTACTTGCAGCTAGGCCACAAATTGCGGTTTACTAAAACCTTAAGAGTTTAAAACAAAGTAACAGATGCATAAACGTTTAGGCCCAAAAACCTTAAGCGGAAATCAGTAAGTTGTACTTGAAAGTATTCGGACACCTGTGTTCTTCTGCAATAGTTACTCTATTTATTGTATCGGGCGGTTGGATTTTAGTAAATCGGCCTTTAATTTTGGCACGGGCAGAAATTGATCCGTCTTCTTCTTGTTGCGATATTAACCAACTTCAGATTATGCCGAAATTTGTTTGTAATATACATTATGTTACTCTTCATGTCCTGAGAATTCCATTAATTGGGATTGATTTGCATCAATCTTTTGTTGGATATTTTTGGTGGATGCAGATTGCTAACAGGAGCAATTCTTGCCCATGAGTTGATGCATGGTTGGTTAAGACTTAAAGGTAGAAAGACAACCATCTCGATGGTCTCCTAAGGGTTTTTCTGTTTTTCCTTTCTTGCATAAAGTACTCTACTCCATTAATTTCTTTCTACACAAAATCAGGATATCGTAACCTAAATCCGGAAGTAGAGGAAGGTATCTGCCAAGTACTCTCATATATGTGGCTCGAGTCAGAAGTGTTGCCAAGATCCAGAGGCATGGCATCTACATCAGCAGCTTCCTCTTCATCATCTGTTTCAAAGAAAGGTGGCAAATCTAATATGGAGAACAAATTGGGTGAATTCTTCATGCACCAAATTGCTCATGATGCTTCAACAGCTTATGGTGAAGGATTCAGAGCAGCCAATGCTGCTGTTAACAGATATGGTTTACGTCGCACCCTGGACCACATTCACTTTACCGGCAACTTCCCGTTGTGAAATTGAAACCAAAACAACAAAGGTCATGTAGTTTCTACTTCATCTGATCATCTCTTATTCTCATTCTACGCTATTAGTATACTCATGAGGCGTATTCAACTTGTCGTATTGATATAGTATCACAACACCCCACTTTTCATGGGTTCTCAAATCCAATAATATCGTTTCTATTATGCCCTTTAGTATCCACGCTCTTGAGACTATACATTACATGTTTCTATTTAGATGCAGAGAGTATCATTCTGTGAAATAGATTGGTTAAGAGTAACCGCTGAAGACGAAGTCAGAGAAATACTAAGCTTACTAAATCTAGTAATGTAAAACAAGACAGAAACGGAACGTATCATATTTCTATTCACTAAAGTGTATTTTCATTATATCAGCTCCCAGAACAAATCTGCTCTTGCTTCTTGTTGCACGGTCTTTTGATTCAGTTGAAGAAATGGGAAAAGAAAAAGCAACAATCTTTCAAGAAAACGAAAGATGATTTTCTTCTTCCACTTCCTAAGAGTCCATTTTTAAGCTTTGATTCACCATATGGTCAAAGCAATTGCTGACAAATAAACAACTGAATAGTTTCGCACAATCTGGGCAGAAATTAACTAACATAAGTTGGAAATACATAGAAACAATACATACTAAACTTACAATAGGAAATATGTTCCTCAATTAGAACAACAGGCTCTTCTGTTGGTATCTCCAGACATGTTGGAAACATTTATTGTAGTGCCTTGAGGAAGTCCAGTTGAATTAGCTGCTTCTTGTGCAGCCAGAGCTTTCTTACTAATAATTTGATAGATATCCAATAAAATGGTCTGAAATGCCTTCTCTACATTGTATGCTTCAAGTGCTGAAGTCTCCAGGAACGACAAACACTCCTTCTCAGCCAATGCTTGAGCATCTTCTGCAGCAACTGCTCTCAGATGGTTCAGATCAGACTTATTACCAGCCATCATTATGACTATGTTAGAGTCTGCATGGTCCCTAAGTTCCCGGAGCCACCTTTGGACATTATCAAAGGTTTGTCTCTTTGTTATATCATAAACCAAAAGTGCACCAACTGCACCTCTGTAGTATGCACTTGTTATGGCTCTATACCTCTCTTGTCCTGCTGTGTCCCATATCTGCGCCTTCACTGTTTTCCCTTCTACCTGCACCAAACTAGTATATCTTAAATTTCAAAACACGGGTTGCGAACGATTATGATAATTACGGACGATACCGAGATAAACCAAACGAAATGTTGGTTTCAGGATGGCTTAAAAGTCTGATAGAGATAGTTCTTTCTTGATCTTCACGTTCAATTTCTTTAGAAATTCATGTTTGGAGGTATGAAAAACGAACCTGGAGAGTTCTTGTGGCAAACTCAACGCCAATGGTGGACTTGGACTCGAGGCAAAACTCGTTACGAGTAAACCTGGAAAGGATGTTGGATTTACCAACCCCAGAGTCTCCGATCAGTACGATCTTGAATAAATAATCGTATTCATGATCCACCTTGTATGCCATTTCTTCTTCTTCTTCTTCTTTTTCTTCTTTTATCTTTCAGACTCACTGAAAACTATTTGACCAAAGCACAATTCATATTAGATCTTAGTCGTTTCTTAGAAAAGAACAAAGGAAAAAAAAAAACACAGGAACCGAACCAACTTACCATAAAAGAAGAGAGGAGAGTTTAGTTTTTTTTTGTGTTTTTGTAAAGTGGAGTTTCAGAATGCTGTTCCTCGTACATAGGAACGAGAAAGAAAACAGAATAACGGAAAAAACGGCATTCGCAACGGCTCTTTATTTGTGACTAAAGAAACCTGAGGTCTCTTTTCAACCACATACAGACATTTACATACAACACTTATAGATGCTTGACATGTATTACGTATAATTATAATTTCAAAAGAAAATTGTTTGATAAATTCTAATACAATTTCAGATAAATTTTTTCTTTCAAAATGATTTAAAATAGTTCATAAAGAGAAACTCTGTACATCATAAAAAGAAAATAAGAATTTAAAATTTTTATAAATCTTTGTAGAAAAATTAATTAATTATTTTTAAAATTTGTAATTTTTAAATTTAAATTTAAATCAACTTTATAGATATAATAAAAATTTGAGAAAATAACTTAAGTTATCTCTAAAGAATTCTACATTTTCCACTTTTCTAATGAAAGAAGATTTTATATATTTGGGGTATATAATAATTTATTTGATAATGTTTAACATATATAGATTATAAAATTTGTTTCTAATTCAATTTCATGTTCTTTGCTATGCCAAAAAATTACACAACATCAAACTTTTGAATATCATTAATAATTTAAATTAAAATTTCCAGCATGAAAGGCGTAACGATCTAGGCACTATCTTAAAAAGAAGCTCGATAAAATAGCATGTTTGTGAAGACGCGGACTACTGACACTTAAACAGAAAGACCTTATAAAGCTTTACTGTTCCTAAGATTAGTTTTGGGCCTTTCTTGCACGTCTTAGGTAGAAGGTGAAAAAGAATCCCTTCTAAAGGTTTAAGCTATCAGTGAGATACTATTACAAAAGAGCTAAAATTTTAACAGGACCTCCGAGTTAAGGGATAGTTTCATATAGATAGTTTCTATAGGACTTTGGCCTCCCACGAGGTGTCAGAAGCGTGCCTAATCTAATCTTCGATAATAAAGCAGATTTTCAATAAGTTGATAAAGGTAAAGCTTACTTTTTGTTCACCCCGTCAAACAAGTACTCATCAGAGTGTTAAAAAGGTTAGTCCTGAAATAGACAGGTAAATTGTCAATCTATGTCTTAATCCATGGACACTATGTGTAATAATATATATAAATCTGTGGGTTAAATGATAAATCAACTTATATAATGTTAATCAATCTTTTTTCATTTAATTTTTTCATCGTCGTCTTTATCGTCGTCACATTCAGTTTGAATCTCGCACTAATTTAGGGTCCGAGAGATTTGATAGTATGCAGTCTTACCTTTACAAAATAGAGAGGTTGTTTCCGATAGACTCACACAATTTATATATTATTTTATTTTATTTTTTACTCAAAATTAATTTGTATTTAGATTTTTCAATACGATAATAATTTTTAAAATTGTATATTAAATCACATGCTAAATATGCAAAGAAAGTGTCAAAACCCTAGTAGACGTTCTTACAGCTTGCACCCATTGGTCGGTTTGAACATCCAACGAATTCAAACCCTTATTAGACGTATCTTAGAACTAATTATAAAGAAATTATTAATTTCCACGACCTTGGTATTTATTTAATCAGTTAATGTACACACCTGACCTGTCCAAAGAATATGATTTTTACTTTTTTTTTTTTACTTTAAAAACTCCATCGTAGTAGAGTTTGATGATCCTCTCGATTGAACATCTAGAATTATTTTACCAGGCATGATAATATTTACCACGTTTCTATGAATAATGTAGAATTAGCACGAAGTTAATTAAGGAGTCTACCGAAATCTCGGGATTAAGTTCCATTGAGTTTATATATATATATTTAATGATATTATATCATGTTAGTGAATATATAAAACTAATTAAGTCAGCCTTACACAATAGTTTAAACTTTTGTAATGAAATGATCGCTTAACATGATATCAGAACCTCTGTGACTAAATAGTCGTGAGTTCAAATTTTACCATCCACCCATTATTCAGCACAAGGTACAGTGAGCTTATGTAAGTTTCAAACCTAAAGAGCTTTTACTTGAGGGAGTGTGTTAGTAAATATATAAAATTAATTAAGTTGGCATCACATAATAGCTTAAGCTTTTCGGTCGCTTAATATATCTTAATCCGGAACTGAAAAATAATAAATTATTAGGCATATTTTTATATGTAATTTACTTTATTTTCTACATTAAAAAAAAGTGTGGAAGAAATTTCTAGAAATTGAAAGAAACATTATGGGTTGAAATATAACTTGAGTGGGATAGTTTTTCAAACGTAATTGATGCTTCTAATGTCAAAATAGTGGAAAAGTTTAAAAAAAAATCAAAGAAGGTTCTAAAAGGGTAAGCAATTCCTTCTATTCACATTGGTCTCTGAAATTTAACATCAATTTTTCCTATTTTTCATAATTTCTGAAACCTATTTTACAATACGGATATAAATATCTAACCTTCCTTCCTTTTGCCTGAGCAAGTATTACTATTGTGTTAATTATCCAACAAAGAGACATTAATGGATGCTATTAAGAGCTTTCTTCGGATGCTTCTTTTACTATGGATCATCTCGTCCTTCTCTTCATATCCAACAGAAGCAGAAGCCAGACCAATGTCACTGAGAAGAGGTAAGAAATTGAGAAACTAGTTGTGAAACATGAAGCTTCTTCATGAGAATACTACATGCTTTGTTTGTGTCTTTGTCACAGAGAATGTTTAGTTACTGTTGATATTGTCTTCTTCTGTACCATGTTTCAGGGAATACAAAAGGGTTTTTTGCAAGCTTAGGATTGGACTGCAAAGTCGTGAAGAATGAAAGCACAAGTTCCATGGGAGCTTCAGGCGAGAAGATACAGTGCAAACCCTGGAAATCCCAGAAAGCATCTTCATACGAACATATATATCATTAGATGTAAGGTTACAGGTTCTAGCTGTAAGATACTACGATGATCAATATTGAAGGTGTGATTTGTATTTCAATATTTTACAAAAAAAATTTAAGGAAAATTTTATCCGTTATTTACTTTTTAAAAAAAGGTATGAAAATAATTAACAAGTTACTATGATGCATATTTGATATATTTTAAAGGTGTGATTTATATTTTAATATTTTTATAATTTTTTGTGTCTTTTTAGATATTAATATTATTAAAACATTACTCGTTGCTTTTTAAATAAGGTACAAAAATGTTTAATAGAGATAATAATACGAAGTAGGATGATAATGAGCTGACTCATGAGTCTAGATTTAGGTGTTTTTAATAAACTAGTTTATAAGCCTAGGTAAGCTTAGACCAATTTGAGACTCAACTATTTTAAACAAAAGAACATCGTTTTGCTTAGAAGAATTAAACCTTAAGTAGCCTAAGTTCGAACCTAATTGAAAAAAAAACGCTATTTTATATTTTTAATTTTTAAAAATTAATGAAACTAACCCATAGGTTAGCCTATTGCTATTCCTACTAAAAAGATTTGGTAATTACACTTTAAAAAGAAGCAAAATTGGCTAGTGATAATCTCATGTTATACTTAAATTTATAATTATGCTAAACATAAATTTGTTTGAACTTATCTAACATTGGCCTTGTTTGGCAATTAGTTGATTGGATCAGCTGTTAGTTGATAGTTGATTATATCAGCTGATTTGATAAGTGGATTGCATTAGTTGTTTGTTAGCGATGTTTGGTAAAATTAGTTGTTTAAAATCAACTGTTTATGTGTGTAAAATGACTTATGAGGACATGACTTTAAAAAAAATTATAAAGGTATAAATATTATATATCTTATTATTTCGTTGAATATTCTTATAAGAATTTAGATTTTAGATATTTAATTCTACAAAAAATAAGTTTATAATTTTAATTAAAAAACATAGAACATATAATAATAATAATAATAATAATAATAATAATAATAATAATAATAATAATATTAATATTAATAATAATAATTATCGTCATCATCATCATGATTCGTCCAAACATAAAATATAACAATCCAAATAAAGTTTAACAACACAATTCAAATAGTGGAAAAAAAATTAACATCATCATTTAAAGCAAAGGTTTATAACAATTCAAGCACGACGTCTAACCCCCTTAATCAAGCCCAAATCATTCAAGTCTTAATCGCCCAAATCACAAAAACCTCCGCAATCACAAATCTGACAGCACTACCCTGTGGCACAAATAGAGAAACCGACGAGATCACAGAAGCAAACAATAACTGACCACGCTCTTACAAGTGTGCAAATCCAAATTCCCGTTCCTCCCGGCGAGCATATTGAAGACCACGTACAGAAAAAATCCCCAAAATTGCTTTGAATTGGATCTTTCTAGTACGAGCCCACATGGCAATGAGTTAAGGGCACAACCGTTCTCCGCAAACAGGTAATTCATCTGTTTGTCCAAAATGCTCCAATTTGAAGCTTTTTATAAAATAGCTGATTGGGTTGAATCCTCTAATCTAATCAGCTGATAAATAAATTAAAAAAACAACTTATTATCTAAGTCAAACCTTTAATTTAAGTTAATCAGCTGAATACCATACTACCCCGTTATCTAATAAATTTAAACGGTCAATAGCTAATTAAAGCCTGATGCAACTGCTGACGTTTTGAATTAGAACTTTTCACTTCTCATAATGCCCGAGTCAATCCAGAGAAACATGATGTGCAGTTCACACATCATGCCGGAGTCAAAATGTGCAGTTCACACATTTTGTCCTGCGAATTCTCAGAAAACATTCCCAACTACCAAGTTGTAGTAATGGATTCAACTTTAGAACATCACCTAGCTTTAGTGAGTTTAAGTAACTGGATAATTTATAAGTTATGTGGTCAATTCAAAGCTTGGTTCGATGCTGCTCCAGAATTTTGTGAACTTGACCAATTCAAATCAACTTTCAGAATTTAATGAAGAAATCAGAACAGCTTCTTGTTTAGTTAAACCTGTCGTCAAAACCGATAGTCTGTATACATTCGGCCCAGGAAATGGAAGATTAAGAACTGCTGGTATGCAAATTGCTCGATAAAATGTCAAAAGACATAATCCTGGAGAATATTAAGTCTCTTTAGCATAATAAAAGGCAACTTCGAACTCCAAGCTCCTGATGTCAAAAATCAATTCAAAGTAACGGAATTTCACAAAGAGAATTGTGAGGTAGATACTTTAACCTGCAAAAGCCATTTAGAACCGGTGAATCACTTGATTATGACATTTTGTCACACTTTTACGATCAGTTTGTAGCACAGCAGATTATGATATTACAGTATCTCCTACAAATATTATTTCGCTTTCTTTTTTCTTTTCTAGTACTGCACAGACATTTCAACACATATATATTGTTAAGTATTTTAAGTTTAAACCAAATCTTACTCCTTTTGTTACTTTGAGCAAATGATTGTGATTAGTATTATTTTTATTTTTATTTTGAGTATTAAGTAATTATTATTACCATTAGTATTATTACTTATTTGTTTTTATGTATTTAATTATATATATTTTTAATTTTATTTAATTACTCTTTTAACTTGTATCTTTTTTTTTTACTATACTACTTTTTTTCTTCATGTTATTATTGTATGTGGGTCTATCAGAAATAACCTCTCTATTTTGTAGAGATAAGGCTGCGTACTATCAAACTTCCCTACACCCCGCAATGATGTTGGATTCGAACTGAGTGTGATGATGCTGATGAATCACTTAATTATGGGCCTCTCATCAGCAGGTAGTTTACACTTATTAATCCAAAAATTATTGCATAATCACTTGGATCATAGTATGGCTGGGATTGAATTAAGTCAATAAGTTTGGTCCAAATTAATTTGTCTTTAATTTGGAATCAAGCTCTTTGAAGCTTTATCCTGAGTTGAAAATTGAAATGTTACATTTTTATTTGTTAAAATAACTGAGTATAAACTAATCAAAATGATATTATTCAATATTAAAATAATATTATTTTAAGTAATTATATTAAAAAAACATTGCTTATTATTCAAGTTTGAGTGTCATTCGAATTGGACTTTAATAGTTACTAATAAATATTTATCGACGCGATTGAGTTCAACCTACTTTTATCTCTATTATTTGTTAACTCATTAAATAATTAACTCGAATCACATAATTTATAAATTATTACACTAGAAAAAGTTCTTTTGTCGTATGCTAATATGATTTCAGATGCACTTATCCTATCTTCGTCATCACATAGAACACTATCCTTCTCTATAGTTCCTCCAATATCTTAGTTTACAATTAGTTTTCCATTGAATCCTGTAATGACAACTAAGGGTGAGTTAGAGCATCTTCTTTTAGATTACATTCCCGAGAAAGTAACTTAAGTGGATCCTCCAAGAAATTTCTTCCCAGTTAGTTCTTGCCAAGTTAGATCTGTGAAGAACATGGAATTTGCATTTATTTGGAAATAAAAAAATCGGATATATAGCAAAATGGACTTTCTTTTTATTTATTTTTTTCAGTTCATTTCTCTTCAATCGTTTTCTTTCAATCAAAGAACCTTATCCAGAGGAGATCGTGCCTCTATCTGTTCTTAGTTCTATCACCAATACACACTCTTGTCAAGATCCAATAGGACAAGTATTTAATATTTACTAATAATAAGATTTGATGCAATCAAGATAATATTCATACAAGTCATCGTCAATCCCAGATGATAAGTTAAAAATAGCTATGGCACTAACTATAACACGTGAGAGTACTCCTTATTTGCACATTTACAATAATAAAAAATATGATAAGAGTTTTTGAAGGTTCAACAAATCTCAAATTAGATAAAAAGTATATTAATAAAACATTATTAATACAATGATTTGATTCAATTTTTAAATTTAATTTAGACTAATGATTTATTATATTTATTTCAAATTATTAGTTTATAAATCAAATTCAAGTGTTTTGAAAGAATTAAGAGGATAGTTATACTATATTATTGATTATTTTTAATAAAAGTTTGAGAAAAAGAGTTATGTAAAATATTAAAAAATATAAAAATTGAAAAATTAAGAGTTCTTGTGTATATATAATTTATTTTATTTTCATGTATTTTTATTTATGGCCCTTTCACAAAATTCAAGTAGCATAAGACTTATCCTAATCATAAGTCAATTCTACATTAAAAGGCAAATTGATAGAAAGCCTTCATATATACATTCACAAGGTATAGATAGTAAGCTTAAGAAAAGTTTAGATAATACATTTTTAAATTCAGAAGTAATTCAACAATTATTTTATTTGAATTATAAATTAAAAATTAAAAAACAATTAGTTGAAACATGTATTAGTAATTTATTTAATAAATTTATATAAATTTTTTATTATTTTTCTTTTTTGTCTTCGACACGAGATTTATTACAATCCCCTTATCCATAAGTATCTTGTTGCATGAAAATTAGTCAAAGATATGGACAAAGGCGATACGTTACGTGGGAACAGAGTGATGGGTTTGGACATTGGCGATATGTCCACTTGGACATAAACCAGAGCAACCATGTGGACACATGAACATATAAATAGCAGAGACCACTTACGACATATGACCACAGCTCCCAACTGCAACCTCTTCACATGTCTTGTCCGCTGGCTTCCCTTATTTTGTCCTTTTGTCTCTGCAAATCTTATCCACTCAGTCACTGTTATTACCTTATAATTTAACTTTAACTGCTTTTGTTTCTACTTTCTACTGTATGCTTTTTTCTGGTGTCAGTGAGGTCGTTATAGGTAGTTGAAGAAGATACAGTAGTTTTTCTAGTTGATTTGACAGAGAAAGGTAACAACTAACAAGTTACATATACATACATACATATATATATATATATATATATATAAATTTGAGGTTTGGTCTCAAGAAAAAGGTTACAGTTAAGCATGGAGAAGAAAAGACAAGCAGGTGCTTCTTCTTTGGATCATCTGTTTGGTCCCAAACCCTCCTCTTCTTCTTCTTCTTCTTCTTCGTCCTCGGCAGAGATATTTGGTTCTATTTTCTCTCCTCCATCAACGGTAAAGGGTCTCTTTCTTTCATCTTTTGATCTTAAGATTCTTTTACTAACTCTTTTTCAACAGTTCTCTTCTTTTTCTGTTCTTTAGGTGATGGGAAGGAGCGCTGGAATTGTGGGAAACGAAGTTGATAGTAGCAGCTATGGTAAACTAGATATGTTCTAAAGAAGATCTGAGAATTGATTCAAACTTGAGATTTCTGTTGATTAATGTTTTTTTTTTTGCAGAGAACAAAGGAGAGAGCAGTAGTGGAAGTGTTAAGAATAAGACGAGTTCAGTTTATCAGAATGAATCAGTAGAACCATCTTACTTGAGCTCGTCGATCTACTATGGAGGTCAAGAAAATTACTCCCCAAGAACCAAGAACTCAGAATCTGACAAAGTTGTAAGTGTAACGAAGTAGTTTATCAATGGAAACCATTAATAAAATAGGTTGAATCACTTAATTTGCCTTTGTTGTTTGTGATTCTATAGTTGAAGAAAGATGTTGGAGATGATGATACTAATGGCAGCAGCTCAAACAGTGCTTCAAGAGGGAACTGGTGGCAAGGTAATGAAAGTTCTTTTAAAAAAAAAACACCATTTTTGTACTTAAAAAGGCATTCAGTACTAAAACCAGAGCATTTGGATTATGTGTTTTCTCAGGTTCGCTTTATTACTAGCCCCTAATCCCAAGTTCCGCAAGTTCAGCTCCTATAAATTAAGAATAAGAATGAGGCAAGACGTGTCGGTCGGCTTTTCTGTTGGGTGTCTTGTCCTTTTTGTCCCAATTAGGTTTTTAGAGTTGAATCTTTTGGTTTGTAACTATTAATCCTTGTACTAGATGATCAGGTGATCCATAATATATATATGCCTTCGACCTTAACTATTGTACTGATATTGGATGCTGGTGGAAACCGGAACTGATGGATTGTTGAGGAAGGTGGTCGGTGGAAAAAAGAAAAAAAAGTAAAAAATGGTTACGCCGTTGCCGGGGATCGAACCCGGGTCACCCGCGTGACAGGCGGGAATACTCACCACTATACTACAACGACTTTGTTGAAAGCTTTCGATATGCATTATTCTTGTCAGTCAGGTCCAAGATTCAGGTCTCTAAACGCTTTCAGATTTAAGAACGCTAGTAGAATATACAGCATTCTTTATTCCGGTAATTGTAATTGTATCGTCCGTAATTGTCGAACAGGAATTTAGAAACTTGGAACCAACGAACCACAATAAATCAGAGTTGCTGAACAAATTTTCAGCAAACACCACTTCTCAGAAGTTCGTGAGCTTGGAAGCACTTTGTGCCAATATATTCCCACTTTGAGCTTGTAATCTTGGAGTACTAAAAGTGGTTGTATTAGGAATGGTGTTGCCTGAGACAGGCACATAGTGTGATCTTGAAGACAGTTTTGTCTGTTTGTTTCGTCAAGTCATCCACGTGTATTAAATCATCAATTCGAATCAAGATGTTACAGCCTAAGCTCTCCAGGACGGATTTTCCAATATCCTGAAAGTTCATATACAATTTCAAATTATCAGCAAGTTCTGCTGATGTCTAAGTTGGTTTTAGTATCTGATTAGTGCATTCCCGTGTGTGATTCAACTGCTTCCTTGAACTGCCAGTTAGTCCGGTGGCTGCTGGAACACGTGGAACTGGCAACCACCACTTTCCCTCTTGTCGTGTAATTGTTTTACAGAAAGAAGCTGAACCGTCTACTTCTGGGGCTACAATCTCTTGATCAACATACCAAAACTCTGTATTTGTGAAACTGTCTAGTACTTCCTGCAAGGAGGGACCATAATCTTAAATTATAGCAAGCAAGCAAGCAACGTAAATCTTACAATAAGCATGTTGTCTAGTTTCCTCAGAGCTGGGAGGTTGACGGAAAGTCTGGTCTTGGCCTACAGGTCATAACCTACAACGTGAAGACAATAACAGCACTTTCCCTCAATCCTGACCAAACATCTTAGAATGAAATTTTAGTACTGAACTTTGGATTACCTCAAGCTTACTTCCATCTGGATATGTCTTCAAGAGGGCATTAATTCCACAATCTGATCAGCTACTCAAAGAAGGCCTTCCGTTTCTCTTCTCCACATTAATTTCTTCTCAGAAGGCAATGGCTCTAATCTTGGGACTTGCCCAAACACAGTAGCTATAATGTTGCATAATAAGCCCTCGACACTCGATGCTTGTCACAGGGTCTTACACAGGAGGCAATCTAGAGGTAAAACAGGTTAAGAGCATACCACATCAGTTGGTGATAGAATTTGAGATGGCCAAAGCTGTGAAAACCCCTTTTCCTGAACCTGACATATCCTCACCAAGCAACGGTTCTGCAAATCTCTGTTTTATCATATTAACATCTTGAGAAGATTTTCCAATCAATTAGTAAAAGATTGAACTTTCCTTTCCAAAAATTTTGGAAAATAAACAGTTAAGAGCTAACCGGACTGGATCGGTTACGCAGACCTGTCATTTTTCGTCGTCTCCTTCTTCTTCTCATATTCATCGCCAACAAAAACAACATTCCTATTCACAACACTTCCCATTGTCGAAAAGATGCAGACTTTTTGAAACTCAAAAACTCAGAATCTCGTATGACTCACCAGAAACATTATTAATGAACAAAAAGTCAGCTTCTTGACGCTTGATTTTGAGATGGTCAGGATTTGTTAAGCTGGAAGAGAAGAAAAAAACCAGCTGTGGTTCGAATATGTACATTCCTATTCTGTGTCTTTTCCCGACTTCTTTGGTCTCACTTGAAGAAAATATTGGAGAACAATTTTTGTTACAATATTTTAGGAACTGATGTCCCAATCTTTCCCAAGTTCCTCATTCTCAGTTTAACTGTTTCTGTATTAAAAAAAAAACAAAGGTAATGAATTTTCATATCTCTGTCTCTCTTTGTGAAACATTTTGAACTGAACATCATTATTACATTATAGTTTTCAGGTCGTATAGTGTCAGAATCTGCCCGTTGAAATAGGTACAAGTTCAGAGGAGTTAAGGACCAAAAGTACGTGAACGCCAAAGTCCAGCTTAAAATCTTCTTGGCTCCTAATTATAGAACACAAGTACAGAAAAAAAAGGAACTAGTTTGTGGTTCATTCCTAACTACAATGGCAGATCCCAACTAAGTTGTGTTGCAATGAGTTGAGACAACTACAGTCGTGTCGTTCTTCCAAAAATCATGGAAAGTTTTGTCTGGTTTTTTTTTTCGATTCTTCGTTAGTTTTCGTATGCTTATTTGGTTTCATTGTACCAAATCAAACAGACACACGGGGACAGGCCGTAAATGCCATAACTAAATGGGATGGATTTAGCTATATATATATATATATATATATATTACACATGACAACTAAGGGTATTCGCTTCTAACCGGTAAAGCTCGTAATGTGGCAATATAGATGTAATGGGATGGTCTAATATATTGGGAGTGGAATTATATTAAAATTATAAATACTATTTAAATTAAATAATTATTTAATTACGATAATTTGGTTAAATTACTCATCAAAAAGACAATTTATGAAATTAAAAAAAGAAAAATTTATTGCAAACTTATATTTTTATAGTATCTTGTCTTATCACTAAAGTTGATAAAACCAAATTATATTAAACTCAATTGAAGAATTAATAAAATAGAAGTTTAAATTAATTAAATTTTGAATCGAATTATAATTCGAAAATATTGATTTAACTTAACTTGAGCAATTTAAAATTAATTCGACCAAATTTCAATAAAACATTATTTTGATCCAAAACCTAATAAATAAGTGTCGAAATTAATTTGAACGACTTATTATTCACGTTAAATAAATGTTACATTATTGATTAATTTTAATACACTATTGCAACCTAACATTTTTAAATCTAAGTCTTAAGTAAAACTTATATTAGATTTAACATGTCAATAGAAATTTATTAGTGATTTTTTGAAAAAAAATAACAAAAATCACACTTGTCAATTGTCCAACATCAATACGATCTTATTTTTGATTCAAAACTCTCCAATCAAATCTTAAATCTAACTCAGACCGATCTGCCACTTGGAATCCATTAGTGATTTATCTAGAAAAGATAGAAACAAAATCACAGCTAACAAGTGTTTGATTATGACCATTCTCTTTTTGTCACTGCCACCATGTGCCCTCCTATCATATGTACTCGATTCATTGTTTGCATCTAATCCAAGCAACGAATTTGATTGGTATCCTATTCATGTGTTTGTTGTATTCTTATACACCATTAGGTGGCAAAATTCTCCCGCAGCGTCGTGTTCTTGGAAAGTCCTGTAATGTATCTACGAATGAGGATTAGGATTTGACCAATAAGAGTTTTAAATTAAGTCATTCAATTATAAATTCCTTTTTGGAGTGTCAAGTTCGTTCCATAATTCAACACCTAACATGAACCCAGAGATTAAAGATGGGAAGACTTTTGTTTCAAAAAGTAAGCTGTTAAGTGCTTGGTTTGGTTGCGAATTGATGGGACCAGACACAATATTTCTGGCGAGTAAGGTAGTTAAGTTGACCTATTGTCATGAATAAAGGCTGCCCAGTAGCGAGAATAAATACTTTTTTACTGTAGTTATAACAGAAGGTTAGAGGAAAGTGTGGTGCCACCGCAAAAATGGATAAGTAAAAAGAAGATTAACAGTAAGAAAGTACTTCTCCAATAAAAATTCTGCTTTTCATTAATAACATTCTGATAATTATTATTTTTTATTATACCTTCAACTAATAGAAAGCAAGTTCAACATATTGTCTTCTGCATTGATTTTATTTATATGACTAATAATATATTTTTTATGAAATATTTTATTTACTATATTTATTTTATTTATATTTTTCTTATTTTAATTTAATGTTTTATTATTTATAATTTTAAATTTATATGACTAATAATATATTTTTAATTATTTATACAGTCATTTTATTTCTTTTTAGCAACGTTATCTACAATTGCCAAACACTTATTTTCACGTTTCAGCAGTTACCAAAACAGCAATCTTAAACACATACATTTTACCAAATTATCAACTGTCATTACTCTCCTAAACCAAGCCAAAGTAAGTAATTAGATTATGCATAGGTTTTAATAATATAAACATAAGGTAAAAAGCACAATTCTCTTATATAATTTAAATAGATGTTAATTAAATTAATCTTATTTAATTAATACGTATAGGTGAATTATATTCTCACAGGAGTTTTACAGATAATTGAGCTAGGGAGAAAAGGACAAACATCTTTAACTACTGCACTAATTGAGTTAATTAGTGCCTAATTTTAATTACTATAGTCCAGTAATCAAATTAGTAGTCGGTGTTTCTCAAGACAGCCAAGATGGAAATTTCTAAAACGATTCAAAAGACATCTAACCGTTAAGCTTTCAAATTGGAGTGGCGCCACAATGACTAAAATGTGAAAACATAAACAACTAAAAATAAAACGGCATTCATATTTTAATTTTATGAAATGTAATATTATAATCCTAAAAGGAGAGTTTCATAGGTAAAAATTACTTTTTTATGATTATAAAATTATATATTCAAATCACATAAATAAACTTTTTCTAAAAATTATAAAAGTAAGATTATGTATATCGATAACTCTTTCCGTACTCCTCGGGCCTTTTGTACTTTGACTTAAACAAAATCATATCCTTCTTCCATACTTGTGCCTTTTATTATATAATAGACTCACTTAATTTTTATGAAAATTTCTTATGCTTTATTTTAAATTCTTTATTCTTATTTAAAGTTTTATTTATTACTTTCTTTACTTAAAATACTCACAAAATGTAAATATAATAAAATCAATTTTCTTGTATCAATGTTATCGAACATATTTATTTATTTATTTTATTAATTAGATAATTACATTAATTTAAATTAAATATTTTGCTTAATTTTTATTGAGTATATACTCGAATAGGGGTTGTTCCATTAATGATGGCCGGTGGTATCCCCCAACCACGGGTTGGTTTTGTATAAATACTGATAGGACGATTTGTGAAGGCAATAATGTCAATGCCATTGAAGAGGTGATAAGAGATAACATTGGGTCCTGGCTTGGAAGTTTCTAAATAGGTATTCAAAACGGAAGTATTTTTCATGCCGAGTTGCAAGCTATTAATCATAGCTTACATATGACTTGGAATAAGGGGAAAAAGAAAGTTATTATTCAATCTGATTCTATTGAAACGATTGAAACTATTCTATATGGTATTCAGGTGGATGTTACGAGATATGAACAGATTGATTAAATTAATCTACTAATTAATAGGGATTGGCAAGTTTGTTTTCTTCACATTCCTAGAAGTGCTAATATGGCTACTAATTATCTTATTAAGATAGGTCTCAATGATGTTGATACTCTTTGTTCGCTTTCCCATCCTTCTGCCGGTCTAATGGCTATTCTTCGACACGATAATATTAGCCTGATTTAAACTTGCCTTCTCTTTCTGCTTGTTTGCTTTTTCTGGTTCATTTATATATAAAAAATAAAGTAAACATTTATGTCGCTTTCCAGAATAAATTATTTTCCTTTTTCTAAAATTTTAGAAACTTTGCAGTAAAATCTAAAATTTTCCCGCCAGGTCGAGTATCCTTTCTCAGTCTTTTGGCGGGATGAGATGTGGGTCCCCGTTCGATAAGGACCGTTGGAAGGAAGAAACGGACAGCCGTTGAAATAGGCGGGAGGGAAGGAGTCTGTAAGGTTGCCACGTCAGCATGAGAGATTTTGAAGGCAATGCTCCGCTCGCCGAGCAAGTCGCCGGTTGTCCGTGACACCTCCACCTTTGACTTGCACATCTCTTCGAGACCATACAAAAACTGCAGGTTTCAGCGTCGTTTTGGGGTTTCTTTATCAGAATTTAAAATTTCATTTTGTGCAATGAGTGGAAGTGATTGTACGTTTTCACCCAAGGAATAATCATTGCGAATAATGCATAAAAGGTCTGCTTAATCATTATGTCTGCGCTTTAATCGGTTAAGCAAAGTTTTATCCATTCAATCGACTCATTAACAAGGATGTTGTTGGCCTTTATTAATTAAGAATTTGAACTACTAAAACGTATGTTTTAGTATTAATAAGCTCTTAACTCACACTTACCATACCATACGTTTTGAGGAAATATAAATTAAATTATACTTTTTACAAATGTTTTAGGTAAATTATTAATTATATATAATAATTTATAAATTATGATCGACATTTCGTATGTCAAACGCCCCGCGCGTGATATGGCAGATAGCTCTGTGGTCATGCGAATGCGACCGTTGCTCGGGAAGTTAATAATGACAAACTCAAGGTAAAATGTGGACTTACCAACTATTACAAAGTTTTGTTCTCCCACACCGTACGTGGTTGCTAATTTCCGACGTCGTTTCGCGATTAGTAAAACTTATTTTGTTACAAAATATGTTGAACCTTGTCCTAATGGGACATCAAACCTTAATAAAAAGAGCAGCTTGTCCACTGCGTTCACTACTTCTGTTCCTGCTTCCTTTTAGCCTCAGCTACCTCTCTCTCTATCCTTCACTTGCTCACTAAAACCAGACGTGTACTATGGCTATGTTGCCGGAGGACGTGGGATCTTGGCTTCCGAGCGAGTTTCTGACGGAGGAAGACTCGTTCGTGGACAAGGAGAACTTCAACAGAAACGGTTCCAATTCGGAGTTCAAACCCAGTTTGAACTTTCCAATCGAATTTCCCTACGAGTTTGACCCGTTCGGCTCTTCTTCTGCTCTCAGCTCTCCGGTTGAGTCAGTTGTGGGGTCAGCGGAGAGCGGCGATGACGACTACGGCGACGGCGACTTCCTGTCTGGGCTGACTCGCCGCCTCACTCAGCAACTCGCTGTCAAACCTGAGGTACCGCTTTTTTCTCTCTACCTTTTTTTGCTATCGAGCCTTTGTTGAGTAATGAGGGTAGTGTAAATCTTTTTATATTAGAATTCCAAGAGGGTCATGGCTGGTTCACCCAAGTCGACGTTGAGTGGAATCGGGAGCTGGTCGGTTTCTAGTAATGGCAGTCCAAAGGCCGGGATCTCGTCGCCTACGACGCCGTTTGAGTTGAAGACCGACCCGTGTGATCTTATCTACGAAGCCGCCGGTCAGGCAGCTAGGCTGAAGATGAGCAGTGAAGGTCAGATGTTTAATATCTGTCAAGAACGACATGTTCTTTCTCGCATTAATCAGGTAAAAGACCACTTGAACAAGATGAAACTTGCTTAACTTCATGCGTGCTCTGTTCATTAGAAGCTTTATTGGGTCCTCTATTTCACAGTATCGCAACCAAGATCAAGTACCAAGACCACAGTTCTGGGTACGAGATCAGGTGAAAGGAGGTTTCCAAGATCAGCAGCTCCATTTACAAGAGCAGATCCAGAACAGAGCAAGACTTGTGGGTTATGAAAATGGTAAAGGAGCGAGATCATTTCTTCTTCCCCAGTCAGCTTGGCCTCCACCTCAAGTTCAGCTCAATCACACTACTTGTGGTACGAGACAAGTCATTATCAATGGACCTGGTGGTGGTGTTAAACGCGAAAAGAGCACCGGCACTGGGGTGTTTTTACCTCGTAGATATGGCAATCCACCGGATCGCAAGAAGAAACAAGGTAAAGAATAGAGTTTCCACCGTTTGAATAGCTCGTTAGGAGTTGCACGCGATATGAAAATTAACATTGTTGGTTGCTGTTCCTACCAGGTTGTTCAACGGTTCTGTTACCAGCTAAGGTTGTTCAGGCTCTAAATCTCGATTATGCTCATTTCCATCCTCGCCGCACCAATGGGTTTGCCTCTGAATATGGTAAGCAAGTCCTCTTTGATCTTAAACCTGCATTGTTATGCAGTTCCGGTCATAATTGCGGTCGTATAATCCTAATTAACTTAATTTATAAAGAACTCAATGCAGATGCTGTTTTGAATGCAAGAACTGAGGGTCTTTTGGCACAGCAGAGAAGAGGAGGATTACGAGCAGAAGCTGTACTGAGACTACCTCAGGAGTGGACTTACTGAACTCTTTTTTCTTAGTCAGTTTGTTTTTGATTTGCACAAAGAGGAAGCTAAATATAGAGATCTCTATATAGGGTGGTTTTGGTTTTCACTAGAAATTCAAGAACGGAATAAGATCAATCCAGTTTGCTTTGAGAAATGTAGAAGCAGAGAGTAATTAGTGAGTAGAAGGTGTTTTAGAGTATTGAATAAAGTTGGAAAGAGAAATGATTGCTTGTTGCTTCAACGTGAAGCTGCGGAGATGGTGATGGATATGAAGTTATGTTCGTAGATGGTGTCTCTTAGTAAAAGGGTCCCAATTCATATGATATTATTACTTTGTTTTCGGGGTGTTTTACTTTTAGTTTCAGTAATCAACGGTATTGATATAGATATTGGGCCTCCTTCTTAACCCGAAACTCATCTAATCAAATTGTAAACCGGTAGTGGGAATGTGGAGAACAATGGCCGTAACATGCAGCCAATCATCCACATGCTTATCTGATTAAAAAAATGTGTTGCCTACTATTTAATTCATAGTATTTTAAATTTACATACGTAAATGTCGTTTAATTATAAAATTATATATTATTAGACTTCTTAAGAATCTGTTTTTTTTAACAAAATTTTTATTGGTTGTTTTTATATTTAACTCTTATGCTAATAAAATAAACAAAATTAAGCTTAAGTCCAGGTTGTTTATATTTATATTTAAATCTTTAGTTATGTATTTTTATTTTCAATTTTATTTTTATTTTTATTTTTGATTTCTTGCTTTTTATTATAAATATCATACAAAGTGATTTACTATTAACAAATATATATTATTTGAATATTTAATATACTAATCATTAATAAGAATTATTAATTTTTAATTTAGAATTATATATTTAAAACTAATTATTTAATAAAAATTATAAACACTATTTTATTTAATAATTTATTTAATTTTTAAATGTAAAATAAAATTAATTTAATGATTATTAATAAATATAATTAAATTTAAAATATTTTTAAAAATATAAATTTCAAATAAATTTTGATTTAATATTTAAAATAAATGTTAATTATAAATAAGTATTAATTTTAATAAAATAAAACTATTGATAATTTATTAATAAATATTATAAAATAATATATGTTTAAATTTTATCTTAGGTATAATTATTATCAATAATAAAATATAACTACATTTCAAATTTTAAGCTAAACAAGATTTTATTTTTATTTGAAAAATTAGAAATTTAAAACAGAAAATAACAATAAAAATGACATTAAAAAAAGTGTGGATTTCGAATTACATTTAAATGACTTTTTATTTTTAATTTAAATTTAATAAAACTTAAGTGGTATTCGAATTTGAGTTTGACCGACATCAGTATTAATATATTGAATTATTGATTGGTGCTTATCCAAATGTTAGCAACTGCATCCATATGGACAAAAAATTGAAAGTAGGCGTGTCAAACTTGGGAACAAATCTTGACAGAACATCCGTTCCCGTCAAACTTGTGGTTACAAAGCTTGTAGTTACAAACTCCATGAAGTTGAAAGAAGCAGAAGAACTGAACTAAGCTCTGTGAAGAAACGAAACTGAGAAGAAGAGGTTCTGAACAAGATGGAACAGAGAAAAGGACGAAGATTGGTGCTTTTCCCTTTACCACTTCAAGGCCACATAAACCCAATGCTTCAACTTGCGAACATACTTCACTCCAAGGGTTTCTCTATCACTGTGATTCATACCACGTTTAACTCTCCAGACTCTTCACGGTACCCGCACCTCACATTCTGTACCATCAAAGAGGACTTGTCTGAATCTGAAGCGTCAATCTCGGATTTAGTGTATCTATTTGTACATCTTAACATCAGATGCTCCAACCCTTTTCGTGATTGCTTGTCTGGGTTGTTGTCGGATGCTTCCGAGGAGGGGCCTGTCGCTTGTTTGATCTCAGATGCGGGTTTTTACTTCACGCAAGGTGTTGCTAATCGCCTTGGGCTTCCTAGGTTCGTTTTGAGGACTGGTGGTGCTTGTTCTTTTGTTGTTTTTGCTGCTTTTCCATTTCTAAAGGATAAAGGGTACCTCCCGATTCAAGGTATGCGTTTTTTTTTCCCTCTGGTTCTTATCAATCTGTGGATGGCCTCGTCGTGTTGCAGTTGTTGATTCTTTCATCTTTAGTGAAAAGTAAGAACTTTTCCAGGTCGATTCTCTCCTTTTTAGGACGCCAATCAATTCAGATGCAAACTTCTTGTTTTTCTGTTGCATTAGTAGATTCCAGTTTCCAACATAAACAAAAGTAAATGGAAACCTCGTACTTGTTGACTTGAAAGTTGGAATCTTTGATTTGTTAAGCTGGATGTGTTGCTTTTACAGAGTCGAAG
>JAOQMS010000118.1:71216-95998 GCA_027563885.1 Erythroxylum longipes | reverse complement strand
GAAGAGGCTAGCACTTAGCCATTTATGCCTATTTTTGATAATTTGGGCTTATTATTTATTATCTCTTATTTTAGGCCCAAAGACTTATTTATAGGCTGTTCTTTTAGTTAGTAGCATGTGCTTTATTTGCCTGAGTTATTTTGAGACTTATTTGTTTTAATGTGTTTAGCCCATTCCTAAAAGGACTTAGATCAGATTATGTTCAATGGGTTAGATGCTCCTAGATTTGTTAGGATTAGCCTAGTTTTCATTAAATGGGTTTACAAACCCATTCCTATTAGGGTTAGGACTTAGTCAAGGTATTTATACCTTATTATATCCTTGTAACCCAGATTGGATGATTAATAAAATTTCGGAATTGAGTTCTTTAAGTGAGGCGTGAATGTCTTCATGGTTAATTCAAGAAATTGATTTGCATCAATAAGTAACTACTTGCAACGTAAATTGATTTCTGATTTCTTTGAGATTGGGTCTCAAACTTATGATGTAGGGTTTGATCTAGCATGTTCTTATAATAGAAAGATTAGGGTTTTGATTCAATAGGATTAGGGGGTTTCAAGAACTTTGTTTTTCTTGAGGTTTCCGTATCACAAGTGGTATCAAAGCACGCTAAGAAAATTATGACGAATTTTTTGGCACAATCCATTCAACTTTCAGATGATGATAGTGAAAGTTGATGAATAGTAAAACAATAACTACGAAAGGTGACAATTGTTCATGCATTTATTTTTTAAATAACACTATAGCTGAGCTATAGCAACAGGGTACTATTCACGTACATAGTACTATTCACATATACGATACTATTCACATATATAAATACTATTCATATGTATAGGCACTATTCACGTGAAATAGTGGGAGCAAAGTTAAGCTCGTGATATAAGTAATGGCGACAAAATTTGAGATTGAGAAATTTAATGGAATTAATTTCTCATTGTGGAAGTTGAAGATTAAGGTTATCTTGAGAAAAGATAATTGTTTAGTAGTCATCAGCAAAAGGCCAACAATATTCACAGATGATAATAACTGGAATGAGATGGATGGGAATGCTATCGCAAATTTTCATCTGGCATTAACAAATGGGGTGTTATCAAGCATAGAGGAGAAAAAGATGGCAAAGGAGATCTGGGATTATCTCACTAAGCTGTAGGAGGCCAAATCACTCTATAACAAGATTTTCCTTAAGAGAAAACTGTACACTCTTCGGATTTTAGAATCTACTTTAGTGACAAAGCACATCAACACCTTGAATACTTTATTTTCCCTACTAATATAATTGAATCATAAAATAGAGTCTCAAGAACATGCTGAACTTTTACTTCAAAATCTACCATATTCATATGATCAACTCATCATCAATTTAACAAATAATGTCTATGTAAACCACCTAGTCTTTGATGATTTTGCAATCGCTATTCTTAAAGAAGAAAATCGACGCAAGAACAAGGAAAACAGTCGCGCAACTACACAACAAGTGGAGGCATTGATGGTGATGAGCGGGAGATCAACAGAACGTGACCAAAGTGAAGACTACAATCATGTTAGGAGAAAGTCAATAAGTAAGAAGAATTTAAGATGCTACAACTATGGCAAAAAGGGTCATATGAAGAAGGATTGTTGAAATAAGATAAATTCCAATCCTTAAGGAAATATGGTGAGTACTTTAGAAGATGGTAATGTCCTGTGTTGTGAGGCACTGACAGCAAATGAAAGCAGAAAAATATTTGCGAGTGTATGGCTTTTCAACTCGGGAGCTACTTTTCACATGACCTCTCGAAAGGAATGGTTATATCATTATGAACCTATCTTGGGAGGGTTTATGTACAATTGCAATGATCATGCCTTAAAGATCACTGGTGCAGGAACCATCAAGCTAAAGTTGTATGATGGTACAATTCGTACTATCCAAAGAGCGCCGCATGTAGAGGGATGAAGAAGAACTTGTTGTCTTTAGGACAACTGGATAATCTTAGTTGCAAGGTTGAAATTGAAAACAAGATCATGAAAATAATTTGAGGTGCGCTTGTACTTATGAAGGGAGAAAAGATAGCTGCAAATTTGTATATGTTGAAAGGAGAAACTTTGCAAAAGGTAGAAGCATTAGTTATTTTAGGATGTTCAAATGCAATGTTATGGCATTAGAAACTTGGACATATGTTTGAACAAGGAATGAAGATTCTTGTTGAGCAAAGTTACTTCCATGGCTCACTAAGGTATCTCTGCCTTTCTGTGAACATTGTTTTACAAGCAAACAACATAGATTAAAGGTTAACACATCAAATTCTAGAAGCAAATCAGTTCTAGAATTGGTTCACTCTGATGTATGGTAAGCATCAGTTTCGTCCCGAGGAAGAGCAAAGTACTTTTTGTCCTTCATTGATGATTATTCTAAGAGATGTTGGGTGTATCCAATCAAGAGGAAGGAAAATGTGTTTCTAGTCTTCAAAGTTTACAAAGCACAGGTAGAACTTGAATTTGGAAAGAAGATTAAGTGTTTGAGGATAAATAATGGAATCAAATACACTGGCAATGAATTTTATCAATTCTGCAAACAATAAGACATCAAAAGGCAGTTTACAACGATGTACACTCCTCAACAGAATGGAGTGGCAGAGTGGATAAATAGAACTCTGTTAGAGAGAACTAGAGCTATGTTGGCAGCTACAAGCTTAAACAAGACTTTCTGGGTAGAAGTTGTTAGCATCGCTTGTCATATGGTAAATCGGGCCCCATCAATTACAGTTGAGTTAAAGACATCGATGGAGATATGGATTGGTAAGCCAATTGATTATTTAAATCTTCATATATTTGGAAGTCTTGTATATGTGTTATACAATCCCCAAGAAACTACAAAGCTGGATCCAAAATTTAGGAAATGTTTATTCTTAGGGTATGTTGATGAGGTGATGGGATATCGCTTGTAGGATCCTACTGCCCATAAGGTTATCATTAGTAGGAATGTAATCTTTGTAGATGAGCTACAAAAGAAAGGAGAAGATGATAGCACATCAAAGGAAGATTCAAAGACTACAATTGTTCAAGTGGAAAAGGAATCCTAGATGGATTCTTCTGAAGCAACACCAGAGCACGAGGTACAAGAACCAATAGAGTATGAAGTTCCAGACACTCGTCAATCAAATCACCCAAAAAGGCGACCAGATTAGCATTCAAACTATTTTATAAAGAGCAATGTTACATATTGTCTTTTAACTGAGAATGGGGAGTCATCAACTCTTAAGGAGGCAATGAACTATTCAGATACATCTTAATGGATGGCAGCAATGCGGGAAGAAATTAAAGCTCTTCAAAAACATAAGAATTGGGAACTTATACCACTACCAAGAGGAAGGAAGGCCATTGACAATAAATGGATCTATAAGATCAAGCAAAATGGCGATGATCAGGTGGAGCGATATCGTGCAGGATTGGTAGTGAAAGGATATACTCATAAGGAAGGGATTGACTTTAATGAAATATTTTTCTCTATGGTTTGACTTACTACAGTCCGAGTAATCCTCGCAATATGTGCTCTGTTTGACTTACATCTAGAGTAGTTAGATGTAAAGACGGCTTTTCTTTATAGAGATCTTGAAGAAAAGATTTATATGCTCCAACTAGAAAGTTTTGAAGAAGCAGGAAAGGAGAACTTGGTTTACAGGTTAAACAAATCTCTGTACAGTCTAAAGCAGGCATCAAGGTATTGGTATAAGAGATTTGATTCCTTCATTATGATTCTTGAATATAGCAGACTAAATGCAGACCCTTGTGCATATTTCAAAGGGGTTTGGTGACAATGACTTCACTATCTTGTTGTTGTTTTATATAGTCAACATGTTAGTAGCAGGCCCTAACAAAGATCGTATTATAGAATTGAAGGCTTAGTTAGCTAAGGAATTTAAAATGAAGGATTTAGGACCAAAAAACAAGATTTTAGGGATGCAAATTCACTGAGATAGAAGTAACAGGAAGATTGGCCTTTCTCAGAAGAATTATTTGAAAAATATCTTACGACATTTCAACATGCAAGATTGTAAGACAATTTCTACCCCACTTTTTGTTAATTTCAAGTTATCCGCCAGCATGAGTCCTAGCAATGAAGATGAGAGAATGGATATGCCTTGAGTACTGTATGCATCAGCAGGGGGAAGCTTAATGTTCATTATGATTTACACAAAACCTGACGTTGCACATGCAGTTGGAGTAGTTAGTTTCTACATGGGGAATCTTGGCAAAGAGTATTGGAATGTTATAAAGAGAGTCCTGAGATACATTAAAGGAACCTCAAATGTTGCATTGTGTTATGAGGCATCAAACTTTGGTGTCGATCATCTTGCGACCAGATGGAAACATGAGCAATATGGAAATGGCAAGGAAGAAAGAATGGTATGGAGATCTGATTAACTGTCAATTAAATCTTTAACTAGGAAATTGTTGCTACCGACTACACCAAAGTCAATAAATGTTGTTGCTGACTACACAAAGTCAAAAAATGTAGAAAGAAAAAGAAGAAGGACAGTTGTGGACAATTTGTCCACCACGAGTTAAACAAGTTTGGGAGGCCTATAAATAGGCCTTCCCAGACCAATTTTTATTCATCCCAGAAGTCGCTCTTCTTCAATTTAAACTCCAAACTTTAGAGATTGTTTCTCCTATTTATTGAGACTTAAGAGTTTTTCCTTGTAAAATAGAGAGAAATTGTAATTCTTAAATTTCACAATGAAGTTTCTTCTTCTTATTCATGATTTTTACCTAATTTGTTTGAAAGTTATCTACTTAAAATCTATGTTTTTATCTTTTTATTACTATTCTTTCATTCTAATTTAGCTACGAACCTATTGTAATTGGGTCAATTTTCTCAATAAATACTAGTGCTTACAATCCTTACATGATTAACTCTTGCTTATTAATGCTAACCAGAGTTCCACGTGCAGACGCGGTTAAAACAAGTGGTAAAATATTTTCAATCGGACATTAAGAGTTTTTTTCAACGCTCGTTTCTCTCCTCTTCCGCTCAGCTTGCTGACGTATTCAACAAACGTTTGACTGGTCGTTTGTATCATAATATGTACGTAAGTTGGGATTGTTGGACTCTCCGCAATCTCCTACGTGAGAGCACTATTAGTCAAACTAGTTAAAGTAAGCGGAAACATATGTACTGTAGTTAGTGGCTTTTTTGTGTTTTGCTTTATTTATTCTGCACAAAACAGAAACTCAATGCTTATTTCTCTTGATAACAATAATCCCCACAAATAAACTTCTGCTGAATTGTGGAGAAATTTCCCAAATCTGACGTTGTGCATATGAGTCTTTTGTTCAGAGACTTAGTCAGATGGAACTAGATGGACTGAAACTTCTGCAGCTCACCAAAGAAAACAGTGTGCTTTGGATGCGTGATAATTACTGCTCAAAATGAATTATGGAAAAAATGAAAATCTAATTGATATCCACCAGAGTACATGCCACGATAACAAAAGGGAATACATCTTTTCCATTTTAACTTTCCCAATTTCTCCCACGAATCATCATTCGAAGTGTCCAAAGAAAGTAAAGATAGCCAACGGAAGAGGAAGAGAAGAGGGTCCGCCTGATGATGGGTTCCCATAGAGTGGTTGAAGCATTAACAAAAGTGGCATATAGTAGGTGAGAGACGTTGATGGAGCTGATCATCACACCCGTGAAAAAGCAATTTAGATATTGCCATATCCGTTTTCTGGTTCCAAACACAAACCATCACATACCTTTCTTTATCTTTACCAAATTCCTGTTTTCTGTCTGTTCTCTCAACCTTCCTTTGAAAACACTTGTAGAATTTCATTGCCTGACCAAGACTTGGAGTTGAGAGTAGCTAAATTAATAAAACCCCCTGAAATTCAGGATCGAGAAGCAGATCTCGATGGAGTGGCGAAAGGATATGAAGTTGGAGACTCCAACAGAGACTGATCATCATCACCATCATCATCACTTGTCTAGTATTGGCACAAAGTTTCAATTGACTAGTCCTCCGGCGACTGGGACTCCCACCTTAACAAGACAACCAAGTGCAACTAAGACCACTTGTCTGTGCTCTCCGACCAACCATGCTGGCTCATTCCGGTGCCGGCTTCACCGTGGCCCTAACCTCCAACGAACCAAAAGCATCGATTCCGGAGTTCAACTGGACACGAATTCAGGGACTGATGGTGGTGTGGCTGCGAATGTAAACGCAGTCGAGGGCCATTAGAAAGCTTACATGCATGTATTAAGCGTATGTTGCTATTGTTACACGTTGTTGGCTACAACGTTGTACTTAAGTTCTTCTATGATTATTACCTTCGGGCAATTTCTTTGATACAGTTAGTAGTCTACCAAATCCTTTAGTGTTTCTTGGATTGATCAGGGTGAAATTAAAGACAATTCATGTTTGTTGAACAGGTGAGCCTGAAATGGGATAGGATTACGATACGAGTAAACAAAGACTTAGGAGTTAGGACTAATAAATAAAACCATAAATGATCTTGGGGTTCACATCTTTAACCACTATTATTAAACAGGTACACATCGGCTAACATCTAATTGTCCGTGTAAGCAGATTTTTGGGATATGTTCAGATACCAAAAGTCGAATATTGCAAATTTTGAAGAGTTAATTATTCAGTATAAATTTTATTAAAAATATAATATTAGTATTATACTAATTATTGTTCCTTTTTAAAATAAAAATATAACTTAATAGTATAAAATATTTTTTCCTAGAAATAAGATAACAAGTAAAGTAAAAGAGAGAATTGTAAATTTTTTAATCTAATCAATTGAAAAATTAAATTATATTTTTATTTGAATTACACTATTAAAGTATATTTTAAATTTTTTGATATTACGTGCAAATGGTCCACTCGTATAATATTATGTCGATATGGAAAAAGACGGAGAAGTTGACAGATGTCCTGCTGAAAGCCTTATCTGAGGCTCAGATTTGATGCCCCGTTAATGCAGTTTGGAAATGAGCTATAGCGAATCTGAACGATTTCGCCTATTTGGCTACATCAGATTATTGCCATGAACCTGTTTCAGTTACCAAAAGGCTTCCCCCAAAAATGGTCATTCATGCCTATGAACCGATTCTGTCAGATATTGATAATAGAATTTCCTCCTGATCAGTTTATTGGACTGTAGTTGCATTACACCATTTTAGAGGCAATTCTTCGGCACGACCATCACATCAACGCCAAAGTTTTGAGTTTTGAGTTTTGACCTTTTTCAGGTCCAAAGCTAGAAAGCTTGTGATTTTTGCCTCTTGTTCAGTAATGGGAAATGAATTGTGTTTGTTTGAACGTTGAACCATATCACAAGATGTCTTTTAAAATGACTCTAGCGCAGAAGACAAGCATAAAAAATAAATAAATAACACCCTGGAGGTTTAACAGAATGGAGGAGAATTGATGCATGCAGATGTAGTAGCTTGAGATCAGGAGTTTAGTGAGGAAAACCATGATGATCGTAAGGACTAAAATGATCGCAACAATAATGATGACCTCCAAATAATTATACGACCAACGGTCTGTTTTTGATTATTCACTAAACTTTATTCTATTCCTTTACCCTTTGTTTAAAGTAGAGTTGGAGCTTAGCACCCAGCTTTTTAACTTCATTGATACGATTATCTCCAAAATGATGCCCTCGTCCTTGAGTTACTCGTAAACAAAATAAAAACAGGTTTCGTCAGAGATTTCAATGGATGTCACATTTTTAGCATTCTTCTGTAGTTTTCCGGCGTGCATTCTCCGAGATACTACTTACATGCGAGACATGAGAATTGCCGAACAAATTCCCTATTTCAGTTACTTTCTTCCAACTTTAATTTATTAAATTTTCTTCATATATTTATGTAAGGTCTACGTAAATATGTGAATAAAATTTAATGGAATATAATACAAAAACATCACAATCAATACAGAAAATCTGATACCCTAAGAATTGACAGGGCAATCTTATACTTTCCAAGTAAAACGCATCCTACCAAATAGTAAACTTTCTAGTCCGCATGCATGCATAATTGATATTTTAAAAAATGGCTGATAATAGCCACCTTACCACTAATCATTTCTTTGATTACATGTCGGAAAACTATTCAACAAGCCAAAAACATCCCAGAACAGAAAGGACCTTGATCATTTGTAACCAGTACTTGTCCCATTAAACCCTTTACCTTAAAATAGTTCTTTCAATGTTCTACTCACTCTACCATGGTAAGTTTTGTTTAGTATCTACTGATCTGCATAGTTAGTAGGCATTGCTGTTTTCCTTTTATTAGCAGGATTTTCCCATCTATCAAACAGATGAAAAAAAATGGACTTACGATCAACTTTCTCGATCTTGTAGGTGACTGAATTGCCTTAACAATCTGTTTTACACGCATACTCGGAATCGATACTTTTTTCTGTTGTCAAGAAACAATACGCCCATTTGCTTCTGTTCATCATTCTTTCAACAATCACTAGGACGACAGAAAGGCAAGATTTTGCATGGTCTTATCTCTAATAATGCCATTGTCAGATTAAAAACGGGTACATGTATCATTCAGAGGAAGAAGTCCTGACGATCGATGAGAACCCAGACAAATCGTACTTCACTACAATGATCAGATGCCAGCCACAAAATTCGGATAATCACATGGAATTGGAAATGTCAAACTGACTCAAAATAAGGCAATAAGACACAAAAATTCGATCGCAACAGGCTAACAACACAATTATGTCAGGCACAACACGTAATAAACACTAATTGTGCAGTGAACAGAGAAGGATCAGTGAGTTGCAACAAAGAGACAGAGACAGATGTTGCAGATTTATAGACACAAACAGGAAGCTTGGTCCCACATTTCCTCTCTACACCAAAGAGCTATGTTATAGTTTCCAAAATAAGATCTGGCAAGAGATTTTGTTCCAATATCCTGAAAATCTTGGTTCTTATTATATTGTTTTTATTACATTGATAATGCACATGAATAGTTTCTGATTCCGATCTACAAATAACAAGTGCACTTCAGAAAAGAAAAAAGGGCAGTGTATAGAGTTACACTTCATATTACAATCGATGCCTAAATTTCAAACAAAAATTTAATCAAGTCTTCTCGCTGGAATTTCTATTGATAGACAACAACTTACTAAACATTCTTTTGGGTCGTGTAGGAAGAGCACAAAAGGCTTTAAACTTGGAACTTCTCCCAAAACCATCGGATTGCAAATCGTGTTCATCCAAATTATCATCTTCAGCCAATTTCATTCTTAAAGTTGAGAGCTTTGACTTTGATGATTTGAGCCCTGAAACACTCCATTGGTCTTCTCCTACGATGCTAGTATTAGTGCTTAATGCTGCTGTAGGTCTTGATGAGTCAATCTCATGTGAGGCTAAGAGTGCTTTGATGTTACTAGGAAGCTCAGTGACTTTCCCACCAGCCACGGCTGCTCTTGCTTGCTCAAAGAAGAGAACTTGCACGACGACTCTCAGAGGGAGTAGCTCATTCTGTGCAGCATGCATGCAGGCTTCAACTGATAGCTTCTTGCAGTCCAGAGTTCGACACAACCGCTTCCTTTCAGACTTGTTTAGGTCTGGATGTGTCTGGATGTTCATACATAATGTTTTTGGTGAATTTCAATTCTTAATTATTAATGACAATTGGGTACCTCTTAAAGTTGGAAACTTGTTTAATTTTGGCCACCTATATGGCTTTTGGACCCTTCAACCATAAATAAACATATAAACGTAATGCTAACTCTCTGTCAATATGACTGAGTGAACCTTAGCCACATGTTTTCTGTAGCTCCGCAGATGTGAGTACATTCGAAGATTATAAATTTGCAAGCTCATTTCTCATTAATCCGACAAATGAGGCTAAATTTGCTAGGTCAGACTAGCATTAACTGCCAGTGCATTGTCGATGTGAGCTTACTCCAAGGTCAACAGAGTTGGTTATCTAACCGCTAACAATGACCCACATTCTAGGATGTGATTGTGAAGTGCTAGCTAGGTATGGCTATTATGTGAAAACTAGTAAATTGTTTGAACCAAGAAGAAACTGTTATTTTACCTTAAGATAGATGTCAATGGCTCTGTATAGATCGTCGTGATCAATCCTTGAGAAATCTGGTATGGACTCGGCAAGTGTAATAAACTTTGATAGAGGCAAATTGACATCTCTGGCAATCTCGTGAAGAAAACCATCCACAAGCTTTGCCACCTTCAACTTCGAACTATGGGATGCTGAAGATGACCTCCTGCTTTCTTGGAGCTCCAAATCAATGTTCTCTGCAGAACGAGACCTTCTCCTTTCAAACCCCAACTTGGATCTTGGAGGACTAGTTACAGGACTTTGCCCTTGAGCCATAAACTGCTCTAATATCGTCAGAACCATGTCTACGTCATACAAAGTACCACTTGTCTCTGAGAAAGAGGGTATTAACAAATCATTCACCGTTGCTTCCTCTAACTGAAGTCCCACTCTTCTAGCTAATTCCACCTTTGAAGACGACGAGGCACTTAGAATATTGGAAGCTTTTAAGAGCTTTAGCAGGAAACTGCAAGATACTGAACCTTTTTCTGCTGGAAGTAAGCTTACAATTGATTCCAAGATCAGCCTATGCTTTGAAAACACCTCATTGGTTGGGTCTGAATCTGAGTCTGATGCTTCATTTTTGTGACCATTTACTTCCCTTGATATGTTAGGTAGCCATCTAGCAGCATAAATTTTCAATGCCTCCCCAATGAGATTAGAGGGTATTTTTCCTCCAGATTTAATAGCTATAATGCTTCTCCAGTACAGGTCTATGCCTAATTCTGCCATATCCTCAGCCCACCATCCTTTGCATGTTGATTTATGCCTTAGGCTCACTGCTCCATTGCAGGAGTTATCATCCCTTGCCCTTCTGGAATAACTATGTGACAAGCTCACTTTTGAGGGATGGATTAAGACTTTAGAGACTATGGCTTCTATACATCTGCTTGTAATTCCAAGGTCTTCTGACCACAAAAGAAAAGCTTTGGTGCTTTGAAGAGTGACAATTGAGTCTTTCCAACCATGAAGTATGCAAGAATTGAAGAAAACTTCAAGCTTGCATATTAGGTTCCCCTTCTCAACATCCTCCGTCATTTGCAAATATTCTGCAGCACTTCTTGCAGCTACAATGTTGTATGCACTAAGAGTGATGGTAATACCATAACAGAACTTGGCACAAAGTTCAAATGCTTCAATCCCACCAGGAAAATCTGGAAGTTGGACTATCTGGTGTGGTGAAGTGTCAGGGGACTCAGAGCAGAGTCTCTGTAAGCGCAAACACTTGGACAACAAAGGAAACTACAGATGAAGAATTCATGCGAAATTAGCCTTAACTGATCGCAAACTAACTGTGAAACAAAAAGAAACAAAAAGTTTTTGAAGTTTTTACCTTGTGAAGCAAATATCTACTTCCTTGCACTTGAATTATGAGGTCACTAGAGACTTCAGAGGAGACAGACCTGCATTAAAGAAGTAAATTCATGCCATTTCTTCCCAAGAAAAACTGCTTCAATCCATATCTTCATGTTTAGTAAGTTGAAAGCTCTCACCTGACAGCTTCAGTAGAGTAGAAGGTGTCTGGTCTGGACCCTAGTTTCATAAACTTCATGTCTATTTCTTCTGATTTTCTTCCTGGTTTTACGTCTTCATCAGCTACTTCTCAACATGGATAAACCAGATAAATCAGCCTGAAAAGCCTGTGCAGGATTGACAGCCTGAAAAGCCTGTGCAGGATTGACCACCAGTTCCTCAGAAGCCAAACAACGTTCTTCCTCCAAGAGCCAACTAGAGATGTTTTCCAAAGAAGAATACAAAGAAAACCAGGTGTTTCCTCCTGCACAAAAATTTGCAACTTAGCAAGCCTGCAATTTATTAGTCATTAAAAACTTCATTCTGTCACCATAAAAAGGTTATTAAAGGTCGAATTTTATTGCAGGAAAGAGGATACCCCAGATGAAAGGAAGACCAGGAGAATTTATTGTGCGTGAGTTAGTCTCCTAGTTCTTATATTTTGGAATTACTAACATAAGCTGTCAAAACGATAGGAACCCCAGAAGATCAAACTGTCCACGGTCCATGTCGTTTCAGTCAAATTCCATACCCCATGTGATTTGGACATGCAAATAAAGAATCAAAGCCACTGCAATCCCATCAAGATCAGATATATCTCACTCCCACCAAGTCGTTCAACTAAAAAAGCATACCAAAAAAGAAGGAAAAAGTAAGAAAATCTATCTGTTCTGTAACCATTAACCAGTATGCAAGGTCACACACGAATTTACCAATGCAAGCGTAGAATTGCTTAAATTAGAAAGACATCCACATAATAAAGAACGGCAATAAGAACGCAACCTCACATCTAAGCCTCTTTGATATGGCCAGCAAGCATGAACTGCCAATCATTCATAACAAAAACCGAGTTTGAATCATGAAAATCTGTGAACTAGTACCATTCTTTTCTAATTTAGAGGAGGCATAGGGTTGAAGGCATATTTTTCCAACGGACGTGCCAGCGTGAAATGAGAAAGGCGACACCCACGTGCTTCTCCTGTGCCCACTTGTGCCCGCCCTTCTCATCATTGCCACAGCAATTTTTTTACAGTACAGTCCTTGATTATTTTAGTCAAACACTATTTTATACGCAACATCGTACACCTCTAGTGTTCCATCATTAATATCAGAAAGAGGATTACAGGCAGAAAATTTTAACCAAGAAAAGCCACAAAACAAGTTGAAATGAATTGGGTTTATACTTTAAAAGAGCCGAAGAATAAAGAAAAGCAAGAAGGCCAAAAGAAAGAATAGGATATATGTATCACAATCCTTGTCTGCTTTAACCTTTCCCAACTATATAGTTTACAGGCCATACGAATACCCCTGCATTTAACTAGAATATATAGAGCTACCCCTACCAGACTATCTGCAAGCATTAATGATATATGGTCGATGACCAGAAACATTACCTATTGCTGGTGTGAAATGAAGAAACAACGGTTTGCTGTGCAGGACTGATGTAGTGTCAGATATAAGGCAAGTGATTTCTGGGTCACAAAGTTTTCATTAATGAAATGATAGAAGTTTCATCCTTTGGCAGTTGAAGGATCATTTTCAACTTCTTTGGCATTGGATTCTTGCTGGTTGCAATCTTTTATAAAAAGAACTTGATCTTCAAGTCTGAAAGGTTGTGATTTATGGGAATATGGGCCCTAGTTTATTGATCCAACTAACCTAAGACTAATTAAGCATACGATGTTTGGTACTCCAAACCTTTGATGGTTGCATTTGCCTTGGCAGAAATATCAGAATTGTTTATCGAAAGCTAGCAATGAACAATCATGGGGGTGGGTTCTGCGAAATTTAATGTATAAAACTGGGTCAGCTTCTGATAACTTCATTTGTTCTTGTGTAAACTAGGCAGCCCCACATCAGTTATGAGTTAACCAGGCTTTCCTGCCATCTAAACTAGGGGTGTTTACATCACCTCAATGATGAAACAATTGCGTTTTTGCCTGATACATTTTTCTTTTCACTTACTGCTGGCTTGCTCTTCAGATTTTATTTCTTCCTCCTTCTTGTTGTCATTATTTTCAATGAAGTGACAGCAGCATCAGGATTTGAACAAGAAAGGGAAGATCCATGTTTCTCATGAGAATGAGTTTGATGATTTCATGCTACCGGGGATTATCCCAAGATGATCATTGATCAGGAATATTATCCTTTGCAAAAAGAGTACAATGTGTGGTCCACCCACTAACATCTACAAAGGAGGAAAGTTCAGTCGATGACGTTTTTGGTAGCTATAACTACTCTTAATTTAGGTTTTATTTTTTTTCACTAATGGCTTGCCAGAACTACTATACAAAGGCAGTACCCTTCAATTTACTATAGCTAGACTTGACAGAAAATAATTTACTATAGCTAGACTTGACAGAAAATACAATACTTTTCTGCAGACTAGAAAAGAACAAGTCACCGAAATCCGCAAGAAAGTGTGAGGATACAGTAAATATGATCCTGGAAAGTTGTGAAGTTTCTACTTTTTTCTATGCGCATTTACACTAAATGGCAGGAGGGTGAAACAGGAAAGGAAAATATTATTAAACCCTTACACGTGTTCTACCTGCAGAAAAAATTGGAACAAGAAAACCAATTAAAAGATAACAACAGTGTACAATCAAAAGGCACAAACACGCACCTAGTCAGATTCCCAGTTGCTATTACGTGTTGGAAATTGCTCAAGGTAGTAAATTTTACGTTCCTTCAAATCTTTTAAGCCATTGCCAAGTACTACAATACATAAGGACCGTACATATATGAACAGATTAGAATTCACTTTAGTGAAGGTGTAGGGGTTTTTAGAACTGGACGTGCCTGAGATTGTTCTTGAACATGTTTTACCGTATATGGTCATGATCACAAGCTAAAAAGTGACCCAGATATGTCTTGGCTCAATCTATGTCCGGGAGCGAACAAGACCGGACCTCTGTGTTGGCTCGATCAATGCCAGCCCCAAAGCTAAGGAGTTGCCAAGTCCCAAGTGGGCAATTGTGATATTTGAGTAGAGAGCAAAGGGTAAGAAGTGGAGAGAGCAATGAGTGGCTTTGGAGATGTCAACACTACAATACGTGAGAAAGGAGATGACCCACAATTGCTGTAATGGTCCTTCTCTGTGCCACCCAACGGGGTGGCCAACCGACAATGGCCTCTTTCGTAGGGCCATGTCTCTTTAGTCTTTTCTCCTTGTGGGTCCCTTTTGCCTCCCATTGATACAGGTTGGACCTCTTTTATGGTTCTTATGCAGCCTTGACCTTTGGCTTCTTGAAGAACTAAATCAAAATTTGATCTTGAGAAAACAAGCTTCAGAGACCCTTAAGTTGGATTTGAGCTGGTATTGCTTTTTCAGAGACGTGGCATTGCTATTGCTACACATAATATTTCTTTATGAATTAATTACAAAATTCAAGCAATCATCAAGAAAAGGCAAAGAAAAATGTTATTAATATGAGGGCAAGTTAGATCGTTGACAAGCACACATTTGGGAACCTTGCAATTGACAGAGGGATGCCTCATTTAGGATCTCTTTAATGCCCAATTGTACATTTTGGAAGTTAGCAGCTCCTTTTTTTGAAGAACTCCAGCCCAGATATGGTTATCTACCAAAGGAGATTTACTACTTAATGAGCAAAGATCATAGAACGCGACATTGCCATAAAAGGACAGTGTTTAAGAGAAAAGAAAAGCCATGATGTATTTGGTCTGCCCCCTGTTACAATGAATTATAATAATTGCCAGTGCCTTTTGCTTTTTTTTTTTCCCACTGACAATGTTAAGATCTCCATAAACCCAAAAAAAAAGGCATGAATACATAATTAGAGGCAGCATACCAATACAAATTGTTATTCTAATAATTCAAAACTGTCCAAACCATTTTAACTAATAAACAATGGAACATTAATTAATTGGTTTTGAAGTTATTAACTCAAAAAATTACTTCATCCACTCTAAACTTCTTTGAGTGTTGTGACAGAGTTTTATTAATTTAAGTTAAATTTTTTAACCAGTAAAATATTAAAAACTTTACTACACACCAAAGCTTTCTTTTACATCAGAAATTATACAGAAACATCCAAGTTAAAAGCATATATCATTTTCAGTAATATACTTAATTTGATTTTTCTAAGTTAAAAGCATATATCATTTTCAGTAATATACTTAATTTAATTTTTATTGATGTCACATAAAATTTTATGGAAGATATTAATAGTTTGTAAAAGGATATTTATCTCAAATTCAACCTTTGCTGAAAGGAAAAGGGAAAATAAATCAAGCAATCATATTATATATATACATATGATGAGATGGAAAAGTAGAAGTAAGAGTTATATCAGATATCATTGTCTATGTCTCACGTAATCCACTCTTTAGAGCTTGAAGTTTTGTATGTATTAGGGAATGTAAATACTAAATACAGATATATAGGCCAAAACACACGTGTACGCGTGCACACCCCTATCACAAGGCTGGAGCTAGCTTTGTTTTTGCAAGTGATCTATTCCTGCCCTCCTGGACCTCCAATGAATTGTCATTCACATTTACAAGGACCCCTCTATTGCCCCACCAGCTTCGCTGACCCCAAATTGTTCTGCAAATCTCACTTTCATCCTTTTTTCCTAACGTTGTGGCACCCTCTCTTCGGCATCTTTTAACACATCTCGTGGACTTTATTCATATTTCTGTGCAATGAGTTTGGTATCTAAGATAATATCTTACTAATATATTTATGTCTCACCGTGCTTAAGGACTGTTTTAAGTGATTGTATAAAATGAAAATTGTTGATTTTTTTTATTTAAAGAGGTGAACATGTTTTATTTAAAACATGTTAATAAGATAAGGAAACGAGAATTACAGTTAGACATGTTCCTGTTACAGGTGAAGGTAAGAATGGTTTGCGATAACAGAGTGATCCTCTCCTCCTCCTCCTCCCAATAAGATGAAATGATGAGGCATTGACCCAAAACAGTGTTATGCTAGGCTAAACGTACAAATACCATCCTTTTGGTCTGCTGAGTGTCTGGGATTAGGTGTATTAAGGACAAGTAATAGTTGGATTCCAAAGGACAATTAGTCAAAAAATCTAAAAGTTAACACATTTTGTAGTAGGTAAATTATGCGTTGAAACACAACTCACTTCCAAAAGTAATCGGTTCTCGCAAACACTGTCTCCACAAGATTCGCGTGCCAGGCAAGTAATCTTGTTACGAACCCAACACCCCTTTGATTAGTTACAGATAAAAATGTCATGAAAAAGGTTGACGTGGAGATTGCCTTCATCATTGATATGCTAATCCAATCATCAAATATTCACCCCCTACCTACTAGCTCCTTGCATACATAGGTCTTGTGTTTTGACATGAAACTTATGCTCTTTATGACATATCTAGGCTTTTGTTTTTATTGCTTTGTTTGGTTCTGCTTCTTTTTCCTTCTTTACGAGATGAAAGCTATGCATCATTATACTTTTTAACTATTGAAGGGCTTGGAATTCACGCTTTTGCTGTTTGGCTTGCAGGAATTTCTATCACTGGACCAGAACTTTATCAGAATAATTTCCCTTCTTTCTTTTCTGCTTAAAAACCTGCCAAAGGAAAAAGATTTCCGATCGCTAACTCATATCAGGAAAAGTTGTGTGTTCCCAACGTTTCAGGGTTCGTGCATGCATGATCGGTTTTCTCTATTACATATGGAGTTACATGCAAGCATTAGGAGCAGGACGGCTACAGTGACAGATATAATTACATGATCCAAACTCAATCTACCTTGAAATATTTTCTTGTGTATAACAGCTCGTTAACAAACACGGATATAGAGATATGAATACATAAGTAAATTGTGGTATATACATCTTCTGCTTTAAATTGATTCCTTTGTGACAAAAAGATGAACAAATTATATATTGAAAAAATAGTAGTGAGAGGAGTGTCTTTGTCTCTATCCATCCAACTAACCTAAATGAACAAGCCGCTTTTGATGATGACTGAAGTCCCAGCATTATCAATCCAAAAGCTCAAAAGAGTAGTTAACCAAATTAATCTTATAATTAGAAAGTGAGAAAATGAACATGAAAGCACCCAAAGAACCCTTGTCGACCCATCGCATCAACTTTAGCAAAGGCACAAGGAAGGATAAACACAAGCTCTAAACAAGATTTTCTATTCTGTGGTCGGTCAAGATAAACTCTTACCGTGATGATGACGATGAAGATGAGCTCATGTTTATGTGTTATTTGTTTTTGTCTTTTGATTTGGAAGTTTACATCATTACGTTGGTGTGTATATGTTGCGTTGTCCTCTCTTCGTTGTTTAATTCAAAAGAACTAAAGAAAAGGAGTATGCAGATTGCTAAAAAGAGTGCTAAAGATCAAGACTTCTTTAGGACATTAGGTGATTATAGAAACCAAGATTTGACTTTTAGCTTGTAGGTGGATTCAATATATCAACACATACTAATAGGTTCAAATTTTTAAAATTTAATATTGAGATAACTCAGAGGTTTTTCATAAATTTATCCGACTTGTCGTATTAGTGAAGTTGGAGTGCAAACATAATCCACGTAAATTTTAAACTGCGGTTGACACAATGAAAATTTAGATTTTCGAAAATAAGAAAAGGAGGAGCAACTGTTCATTGTCTTGAAATGTGTATATTCTATTGCCAATGGGCTAATATTGTATAATAATACCAGGAAAGATAATCATACAGATCCCGTCCAAGGATAATCATAATGATGCGATCTGCAAAGCCATCAATCCTTTGGGGCATAAAGTAGAGGCAATGAGAAAAAGAAGGCATGCATTCTTAGAATGCTAATTCAGGGGCATGTCGTGGAACTTGTTCGATGACAATGAGTCGTCTTTTCATGTAACAAATATATATATATATATATAAACAAAATAGCGACAGTGAAAGGTGAAACATGGTGATCAAGGTTAGGCTCCTTGTGACACAACAAAGGAGAGGTTGTCTAAGCACAAAAGTGAGAAAAACACAGGCCAGGCTACCCCATCACAGTAATATGTAGGCCTAAGCCCTGTAAACACATGAAGCAGCATTTTTACGTATCATCCCAACATGCATGTGGGGTGTTGTCTCAGGAATTCTCATGTTCTCAAACTCAGGTCAGGTTGGCCTGTTGGTAAGGGAACAACGAGCATTGGCAAATCAAAAAACCACCATAAGCATCTAGACTGCACACGTGCAATGTGGCTCTCGCAGGTGTTATCAATATATAATCCAGGTAGGTTGTCTAGGAATATTGTCCCCTCCCTAACTGTCATTTTTTAGCTATCAGTATACATGTTATGGCTTCTTCAGAATGGGCTTTGAGATTGAAGCATAGGCAGAATCCTGGAGAAGCCTGTTTTGCCTGTATCAAAAATAACGAGCTTGTTAACTAACAAGCCCAACTGTTCTTGCAACAACTATGCTTTTGGTAACTAAAATCTTGTTTCAATTCAGTTCTATGCTAATGCAAATCAACCGTAACAAGGTATTTCAAAAAATTAATTTCGAAATAGCATATTTAAAAACTTAATAGAGGCGATAATTACATAATTAAAATCTTTTTAATTTTTATTTATTTATTCCAATATTAAAAAATTGCAAATATATCCGTGATGAGTTACAAATCTTCTATTTGTAAGGTTCGGATGAGCTCTGAGAAGGAAAAGATAAGAGAGCCTATAAGAGAATGAGTTACAAATCTTTTATTTGGCGGAACTACTTGAGCCTGGTGAAGAGAAATTGTTAAGTCCGATTTGAAATAATAGGGATGACATTTTGACTTTGGGTTCGACTTGACTTGATTTATATTTAATGAGTTCCTCAAGTTGACTAGATTTTGAATCAAGCTCAATTTTTTAAAAACTTCTAAACTTTAGGCTAGGATCAAATTCGGACTACACGGTTTGGCCTAATCCAACCCAAAAATTAAAAATTTTAACAAAAAATGAGTCATTTTCAAATTAAAAAAAATAATTGAAATTGATTGGACTCGATCAGACTTCAAGTTGTTTAAGCTCTATTAGATTCAAACTCATGTCGCGAGTAGGGATGACAATGAGACAATCCATGAGTCAATCTCATCAATTTTTTAAATAATTTTTTAAAATTAAAAATATAAAATAACGTCTTTTTTTAATTAAGTTCAGGTCTACCTGATCTCTAACTTTACATTGTTTTGTTTAAAACAGTTAGGTTTCGAATCGGTCTGAGCTTGGTTTGACTCATAAATCGATTTATTGAAAATACTTAAATTTAAACCCATAAGTCAGCCCATTGTCATCCTTAATCACGGGCCTTGAGTTTGATCAAAATTTAAGTTGGGCATATGCTTAAACATAAAATTTCAAGATAGGGTTAGATTTGGGCAAGTCCGAGCCGATCTAGTGTAATGCCAAGCCTAATCCACAGTAGAGTGCAACCATAACTATCAATTTAAATATTTATTGAAACCTATCCTTTTTCTTTTCTATTGCAATTTATGAATTATGAAATTTCTAAACTATTATATATCGATTTAAAACTTTCCATAAACACGTGTATATCTATCTATCTATATATATAGATAAAGAGATAGGCTAAAAAAGCTTAAGTTAAATTAGCGCACAGTTCTTGAAAATAAAAAAGAATTTACTAAAAAATAATAAAAATGATTTAAAAAGTTAAAAAAAGGTAATTTACTTATTTATTTGTATTCTATTTTTTCATTTTATCTATTTTAATTAAATGAACCTGAAAAAATTATTAATGAAAAATTTCTACTTATTATTTATATAATATATATTTGCAAAGATCTATTTTATTATTATACAATATTGTTATATATATGTTATATATATAAAAATATACATAATAAATTCATTATATATTTTATCCATTATATAATCATAGTATTATATTTATTAAAGTCTATATATTATAAAAATATATACAATATAGAATTATTCATAAAAATATAATAATTTTAATAACTAGAATAATATAATAAATAAGATATGATAAAATTTATCTATTATATGTACACGTGTATACCGTTATTTAATTATAGCATAGTTAAAAATTAAATTAAATATATAGATAGAATATATAGATAGAAAATTCATTAATAATATATAATTATATTATCATATAGTTTTTTTTAGTTTAGTGATATTTAAATATAACATAAAATTAATTAATTACAAATAAATTATGAAACAATTTAATTACAAAAGCAATAATTAAAGAGATATAAGTTGTTCCAATTTATTTTAGTTTTTACTTTTATATGATTGATGACGTCTTTTTAAAATAAAATAATATTGAAAAAGATGATTATGTTATTAATAATAATATTTAATATTTTTAGTTTAATTTTTGCATAACCAATTAAGAATGAGAAAAAAGGTCAAGAAAAAAAAAAGTCAAGTGGAGCATGTTCGAAGTTTTAGCTAAGTCCTTCTAAATTCAATACAGAGACTTCGCCCTTAAGTAAATTAATACATCTATGGTCTAACCAATTAGATGAGCATCAACATATTCTTATTTGATAGCCATTCATCTTTTCTGAACGCATATCGTATCACTCTTTATTGTTCTGCGCTCTCTAAATGTTTTCTGTAAAACTTATCACTCAAATACTCCAAGATAAATTTAGTAAAATTGCCTTAATTGAATTAATAGGGCAACTAATTCTTAATTAAATAATTCATATCTCTTTTAATTGATAATTTGTATATAATCTTATCATTATCAATTTGTTGAGATTTTATTGTATTATATTAAAAGTCAAATTTAATCGATCGTAATTATTTACTTAGTAACCAAAACATCTCAACTTTAACAATATTTGGACAATCAATTGACTTGGCTCACTTTAAGTAACATAATATTTTTAGGTCTAGTTGACAAGGCATGGCACATGCAATGGGGTCACCAGACAATCATGTCACATGGGTGGTTCCGTCCCTTAAGGAACCTGTACATTAGACAAAAGAAAGAATGGGTGCAAATGAATATTCTCAATTGTTAGGTCAATACGAATTTACAAGGTAAAGTTTGATGAGTATGGTACAAGTTGGACTAGGAGGAATATGAACACATTTGGTGATGCCTCAACGCACAACCTCCCAAACAATCACTCAATATTTTTCTAGTGCCTTTTATATAATGTCATTGTGACACAAACCTCATTTATTTACGTGGGTCATTTATAAACAGTCTTTCTATTAATTAGAGCTAAGATTGCATATTATTAAATCTCTGGAGACTCTCATTTTAACGAGATTTTTACTTAATATTGTTGTTGTTGTTCTAATGTGACACAAAATCTGTTATGACACTTTTTAAAACACATATCGTATAAGTTTATAAAAGTTAGATGAAACTATTAGCATAGATACATTATGTCACTAAACATTAGTATTGTGAATACCAATCAAATTCATAAGATACTCTTGAACTTAAATGAAATTTCCATAATTAATTATATAAGATACTTTAACGGCATTATCTTTGAACTAAATATAATTAAGATTAAAATTAAGTTACGTATTACATAGACTTAAAATAACAAAAACCTATTATTTACTACTTTTCAAACTTTGGATTTTATCAAATAAAAGTACATTGATTCTGCAAAATCAAACTTCTTCGCTAACTAATTAACATGTGACCACCGACTTCGTTATTAAAGCTTTTTTTTTTTGGAATATTTGACATTATTCCATATTTTAAATAAGGATACGAAGTTTTTGTTAACTTAGTCTATTATTAGTACACCACTCACCCGTAATATCTTGAATACTAAAACTATGTTCCAAAAAAGGAGGAAATAGAAAGATGAATACATGATGGGTTGAAAATGAAAAAACTATTTGCTAAAAAAGACGTTGTATCTAAGAATTTTTGGCTGCCATCAGATAGGTTCATGTGTCCCCTCCATCGATAACTACTATTACTTTCCAACAATAGCAGATTAAAACCTCTCTTATCAGCAGAAACCAAATGAAACAGCAATCCTGTTTCATCCAGGATAAAACCCTTCACTTAGTCGAGAAAGCCAAGAAAGACATGAACTCGCGCGGGATAACTTTCATTGAAACTGATTGGACGCTTCAAAAAACATTGTAAATGTGGTTGGATTTTAGCTTTTAATCTTTTTTCTGGTTTAGTTTTAGCTTCCCAACATCTGGAAAAGAGCCTGTAAAAGCCCTTGTAAATGCATTGACTCGACTGTTCTTGCCGGTCCAAGTAGCTAATCCCAAAGGTTTCTTGAAAGTACATAAAATAAATTTCTTGCATTGACCACAAATCTCTTGGACAAGGAATATTAAGTAGCTAGGTACCCTTATCGTTAACAGATACTTCTGGGACTCAGATTTGTACGTATCCTGGTTTAACTTTTCAAACACATTGTCACAAAGAAGAACTTTATTTGATTGATCGAGTCTCAGTTGCTGCATTATTTTAGCTTGCTTTTATGTGTGCGTATGGCTTGGGAAATAGTGGCCATCTTCATACTGATCACACGAACATTCACCCAATTTGATGGGGTGACTCAAGTGTTACTGTAACTTCCAAATAGCCTCTATTACTTTGAGGGTTTCGGGGTGTAATTTCCTTAGATTCCTGCCTTGCCCGTCAAAACATGAGGCTTTATTTTATTTTATGATCTATATTAATTTATTCAATTCATATTTAAAAATAATACAGTTATAAATTCTGACCTATTCTACTAAGACAAAATGAAAAGATTATTCTTTATATGTAAGAGCTTCATTTACATAAGTTCATGAAAAGTATTGCAATACTGTTAATAAAATCTCGATACATTTACCATTACATTTTGAAAATATATCCTTTCAAGTTAGCTCAAGGAATTGGTGGCAATTAGCTTTTCTTCACTTTCGTGTAATGAACTCGACTTACCAATGAGTTGATATGAAGAATAATAAGTCACTCAAAAGTTGAAAATAAGTTATTTGAGAGAACATGTAGGTCTAAACATCTCTCTCTCGATTGAAAAGAATAGAAAGCAACGAGCAGCAGATCACTAGACAATGCCGATCAGTGTCAACTTGGTTTCGGTGGGTTCAATGCAACCCGTCTGTTTCTGTTTACCAGATTCTGATAACCAGAGTTAATTAGCATTAATATTGTCTAAAACAACAATGTTGTTGGTAATGATGGAGACTGTTTAAACAAGAAGAATAGAACTTTTATAGTAGGGTGATTTTTAACTGTATTGGTAAAATAATACTCACTGTATACAAATGTGAATATTATCACAAACTACGGCCTATGTCCTGTATCAAAGGATTGATCTATTTCATGAACTTCATCTTATTAAAACAGTCAACATATCCAAAATACAAAGCTCTCCACTTTGAGGAGTTTGGAAAGAATCGTATTGTACGCAACCCTTTTTTTTGTACTTTTACGAAAAGGTTATTTTTGTGACTTGAATACACGACCTTATAATTATAATTGGAGCAACTTTACAAGCTCACCCTCTATCTTGATAATAAAGTACTAGGATAAAATAAATAGTTTTTATCTGTAATTTCACTTATTTTTTATTTTTTAAATTATTAGTTCTATTAACTATTAAGTGTACACGAAATTATTTTAGAAATTGTCATATAACAGACTATAAAACACATTATATAATTTGTAGGATGATTCTCATTAATGTTACTAACATTTTTTGTTAAAAACTTTAAAATGAATGAAATAAAAAATATATTTTAAAATATGTAACATCATAAAATATTTTTAATTAATATTGAATAATGAAAATGTGTTTTAAAATGTGTAAAATAACAAAATATTTGTAAACTTAATCTTATAAAGTACATTTAAATAGTTCAAAATCCAAATTTGAATGATTTCAAACTATCATACCATCTTCTCACAGAACATTTATGAGTTCTTTGAAGAGAGACCAACTTGGCTCTAATTCACCTAATTTTGTGGTACTCAAAATGGTTGAGTGGCCCCAAGTAACAAGTTTTGAAGGACTAGGGAAGTTCTTCTTCCATGGTCCCTTGACTCGATCTTTAAATTAGAACAAGTTGTTTTGATCCATTTAATGCATGATTGACTGACCTATTCAATTCTAACGACGAAAGATTCCAAACACATTTATAGGGAAATAATCATCGCTACCAAACCAAGGCAAGCAATTTCAACTTGCAACTCTTGAAAAGAAA
>JAOQMS010000118.1:60034-71116 GCA_027563885.1 Erythroxylum longipes | reverse complement strand
CAAACACATTTATAGGGAAATAATCATCGCTACCAAACCAAGGCAAGCAATTTCAACTTGCAACTCTTGAAAAGAAATTGTTCTAATCCATCAAAATATCTAAATAGGTCTTCGGGATTTGATGTGAAGTTGAAAATTTTTACTAAGTACGTTTTCTCTCGATTTTTTTTAATTTTAAGATCAAAATATCTAAATTTAAGATCGATCCAAACTTTATTAAGTCAGTCAACATCTAAATATCTAATAATCTTTTCTTATAATTTCCTCTAATTAATCATTTGATTTCAAAAGAGAAATTGGCGTCGAGCTTCTGATTATGATACTTGTCCAAGTTAGTTTTGTTCCTTATCTTGAATTATTCCACAATATCGGGCAACTTGATACACATATAATACCCTACCATGTGCAAGTAAGGAACAGTTTCCTCAATATTTTATTAAATCAACATTAATACTAAACATATAAACTAGTTTACAACTTTGAGACATGCACGTTAAGGACCAAGTTTGCTAGCTATTAATTAATCTAATATAGCACGTAGTACCCTTATTTGTTGTCTTACCGCTTTCAAACTTAGCTTTCGATGTGCACAAAAACTCACCTTAAAAAATTCCTAATTATAATCTTAAAAATAATAAAATATCAAATAGTTTCAATCTAATCATTTGAGATGAATATTGGATAAATTCTTAAGAGTATATATTAAATAAATTATCCGGTATATGTAATAATTAGTAAATTAAATTAGCTCATTTTTTAAATCTTCAAGGCTGGAATATTCTTTAAAAATTAAAATTTTGAATTCAATACCTAAAACATCTAAAGGCACTTAAGAAAACTCCCCCTAACTTTCAACTACTACTGTCTGAAAAGCTCAGATATGATTGGAAAAGGAGTTAGCATTCTAAACTAATTAATCGATCTAGTAAAAGACTAGAGGCCTACGGGGAAAATGTGACGAAGGTTAGTCAAATCCAACGATACATATGAAAATGTCACGAAGGTTAGTCAAATTCAACGATAGATACATAGAATTTAACATATATATTAAATATAAGTAAAATTAAAAAAAATAAAAAATAATATCTGAAACCTCATTCAATCGAAAACCTGCTACAACTGTATTAATGCCAATTAATTATTATCAATGAGAGGAGCTTCATCATTACTATCATTAAAATTTATTGCACCAAATAACATATCAATGCTTTCTCATTCAATATTATCTTTCAAGTTATTCTCATCTATCAAACCTAATTTTCATAAACTCAATCCGTCAAAAAATTTATATTATGAATACAAATTGAAGCTATTGAATAACTTGTTGTATGAAGAGTCTAAGTGAATAATAAATTAAATTATTAAACAATTATAAAAATTATATCTAACTTAATAATGATAATAACATATCTTCCTGAAGTTTTAAATTGCATCGAATAAAGATCAAGTCATTCAATCTTTTATGCTCTAATCTATTTCTTTTCTTAGAATGGATGAATTTAAATGTACTCTAATTTCTTTCACATTATGCTGCACTTACATATTGACTTAGAATTCGAATTGTAAATATTTGCAATTCTGGTACACGACTTTCGAATTGATCACACCAAGAAACTGTAAGTCGTAAGACAACAAAAGTAGCTTTATAAATAAAATAAAATAATGATTAATTTCTAACAAGTAACAAAAGTGAAAAAATATGTTCTTGGATTAAGTTTTTCTCTTTGATGAATAGTAATTGGCATCTCAAACTCTTCGGAAGCCTCCTTATAAATCTCCATTTGTGAGCTTAGAAGATCTGACATCATCTTATAGGCAACAACAGTTTTAATAGTTAATAGCATTCTCCTATTAATTTCACCTTTCTTTGTAAAACTTGGTTTAAAATAGACACTAAAATTAAAAAATATCCCAACTACATACAATGGAGAGTAAAATTGCCTTTTTCATCTCTCATTGATGACTGCAAGATAAAATGAGTAGAAAAAAGGCCTATTTTTTATATTGACCTTGATATCTTCCTTTACCCTCTCCATGACATCATAAAAATAATCCATTGTTGCCCTTTTATCACTGTTAGTGTCTTTATTTTCTATCTTTTTGTGCGTTAATTTTCTTTGTTTTTAAGATTTGAAGCTATACTTAATGAGAATTAATCTTGTTTTATGTCAAGGTATATTTTGGAACTAAATAGAAAGAATTGGGATGATTTTGGGATTAAAAAAAATTGAACTAGGCGTTGAACCTAATTAGACATGGCCTGGTGCAACAACCAGAAGCATGAAACTCAACAGGTTGGAAGTATAAAGCAAACGATGTAACACAGGAGTAAAAAAGCAAAAACAGAGAAGTGTGGGTTTAAAAGGGCGTGAACAATACCATTGGACCAAAGATTAAATTGTCACATCAATGAATAGTCTTGTAAGAGTGTAAAGAGCAGAAATAAGGCCAAAACGCAGACGCTTGGCCACTAATTAAAATGACCGAGGCGTGAATACTAGGGTAGAAGTGAGAGTGAAATAAACAGAGGTGTGGACCATAAACTAGGAAGGGCCTTTTATTCGTCACATCAAGCAATAGTGAAGGGGTGGTAAAAGTAAGAGTGGAAGAAGAGAGTTTGCGAGAGAGTGGTTAAAAAGGTTTAATTATCCCATCAAAGCTATAGTAACGAAGAGAGGAGAATAGAGGGCTTATGGCAGAGAGAAGAGAAGTAGCGTGAAAGGAAAAGAAGAGCAACCCCCGTGACAGTCTAATGTCCGTGACGGTTCCAAATAGAAATCAAGTCACAATAAAGTTCGTGACAGTCCTAAATATTTAGGAAAAATTATGACGTTGGGTAACTAAACTTTTATTTCTTGGTTTACAGAATCCTAGTTATTGAACTCTAAATGTTGTGAGACTTTTGTTCTTTATTTCAATCGATTTATTAGTCAAGTATTAATTATTTTTTTGGGATATTATTTGATTGTTTGATTTTACAGCTAGGTGCGTAACTAGTTTGTGATTTTATTCAATCAATCACTAGATTAAACAGGTTAATGTTCAATTCTTTTAATCAAAAGTAGTGACTAGGATTTTTGTCTACTACATTAAGAACATGATTCTATAAAAAATAATTGTCTAGGATAAATATACATCAGATGTATACTGTCTAGCTCGTCGATTTTCTTGATTCTTAAAGCTATTAATTAATTAAATATGAGATCGTATCTAGGTTATTGATTAATAAGGGTTAATTCAAATACATGTTTTGGTTAACTAAACATAAGAGAAAATAGGTAAAGAAATTTACCACGACGAATGCTTAACTAATAAATTGGTTATTTTTAGTGTCGATGATCAACGCAAGTTCAATAATGAAGGAGACCGGAAACCAAGATTTGTTCTTATTGATTGTTAGATTATCATTGATTTGCTATTAGTTATTTTTTCAATTTTGTATTCCATTTAAATTCTGTTTAATTCACAATTAAAAAACCCCCTTTTTATTGCGTAACTACTAATGTTTGAATTCCTCGTGGGAATGATCCTTACTTTCCACTACTACATTAATTTGTGTTACAGGAAGTTGGTTTCTTTTTATATTTGGTTGCAGGTGATAGTAGTCACCAAATCTGGCGTCGTTGCGGGGAAAATTTTGATGGTTTATGTACGTTACGCGTTCGAATCAATATGAAAATTTGCAATACAGTCTTGAAATTGAGAAAACAGCAAAGGCATTAAGAAAGCAGACGAAAGAAAGACAACAAGTACTGAGAGAAGAATGACAGAGGGAGAGGAACATGGATGCAAATCGCACTTTACATCAACCGGCTGCTCCAGCTGAGGACCGACAGCCTCACTTCATTAATTTTCCGAATTTGGGTGATAATAACACTTTTGAGTTGAAGTTGGGACTAATTCACTTATTACCCACTTTCCGAGGCACATTGGAAGAAGATCCATATAAGCACATGAAGGAGTTTGATGTTGTTTGTAGGGGGATGAAGCCTTCTAATGTTACTGAAGAGTAGATAAAGCTGAGGGCTTTTTCCTTTTCTTTGAAGGACGATGCCCAAGATTGGTTATATTATTTACCTGCTGAAAGTATTAGAACATGGGTAGAGATGAAGAAGTTATTTATAGAGAAGTTTTTCCTAGCTGCTAGGGCCGCCAATATCAGAAAAGAAATCTGTGGCATCCGACAAAACATTAGGGAGTCATTATATGAATATTGGGAGAGATTTAAGAAGCTGTGTGTATGCTGCCCCCATCATTAAATCAGCGAGCAACTGTTGATTCAATACTTTTATGAAGGTGTTTTACTGACTAAGAGGAGTATGATAAATGCTGTAAGTGGAGGAGCCCTAGTTGATAAAACACCAGCAGTTGCATGGGATTTGATCTCAAATATGGCTTATAACTCTCAACATTTTGGAGTTCAGAATGATTATGGTTCAAGACATGTTAATGAGATGGGAGTTTCGTCGTTGAAAAGACGATTAGATGATTTGAATTCTTTGGTGTGCCAACTTGCGGTATCAAGGAAAGAGGAAGTTAAGACTTATGGTATTTGTTCTGTGGTTGGCCATCCCACAGATATGTGTCCCACTCTACAAGAAGACCAATTGAAGAAGCCAAGGCAATGGTGGTTATTTGGGATAACCTCAAAGGAAGTATGACCCATTTTCAAATACATATAATTCGGGTTGGCGAGATCATCCAAACCTCCATTATGGCAACAATTAGGGACAATAAGTAAGTTCTAATTTTCAACCATATAAATAGCCTTATGTGCCTAGACAGCAACAACAAATGGGACAAAGTTTTGGTGAAAAATAATTCTTTGGAGGATATAGTGAAGACATTGGCCACGAATATTGAGAACTTTCAACAGAATACCATGAAATTTCAGCAAGACGTGCAAGCCAGTATATAGAATCTTGAGATTCAAATGAGCCAAATGGAGATTGCCATCAATAGGTTAGAAGCACAATTTAGGAAAGTTCCCTTCTCAACCTGAGGTGAATCCAAAGAAGAGTGCTTGTGCTATCACACTTCGAAGTGGTAAAGAGTTAAAGGAACCTAACCCAAAGGTTTCTAAGCGAGAGGTTGAAGAAGAAGTAGAGAAAGAAGTTCCAAAGTAGTCACAAGAGAAAAAGGAGGGTGATTCTTGCATTGTCACGCCTAAGTTCAGTGTACAACCTCCTTTTCCTAGTCGTTTTGCCAAGCAGAAGAAGGAGGAGCAGCAGAAAGAAATTCTGGAAACTTTTCACAAGGTACAGGTCAATATTCCTTTGCTTGATGCTATTAAAAAAATTCCTCGCTATGCTAAATTTCTTAAGGAAATCTGTACCTCAAAGAGAAAGTTAAGTGGCAATGAAAAGGTGCAATTGGGTGAGAATATTTCTGCTATGCTTCAAAAGAAGTTACCTCGTAAGTGTCCAGATACAGGTATGTTCACAATCCCTTGTAAAATAGGTAATCTGAAAATTGAGAAAGCATTGTTGGATTTAGGTGCGTCGATTAATGTTATACCTTAATTTATTTATGAATCTTTGAATATGAGGCCTCTGAAAGAAACTGGTGTCATAATCTAACTTGTTGATCGATCTAATGCCTATCCAAAGGGTGTTCTTGAGGATGTCCTAGTTCAAGTTGATAATATGATTTTACCCGCTGACTTTTATGTCTTACAGATAGGTAATGAAGATTCATCCACTTCAGTCCCAATTTTATTGGGAAGACCATTTTTGAAAACTTCTAGAACAAAAAATGATGTCTATGATGGGTCTTTAACTATTGAGTTTGATGGTGATGTGATTAAGTTCAATATTTATGAAGCCATGAAGTTTCCTAATGATGATTAATCTTTGGTTTCTGTGAGTTTTCTTGATACTTTAGTGCAGGAAATATTCCGTTTAGATGGACCAGATAAATTATGGACTGTATTGGAAAATAGCTTGGATATTCAGGAAGGAAAAACACTAGCCAATTATCTTGCCATTCCTGAAGAGCTAGATACCACTACCTAGATTTTAGAGCGGAGCAAATACTTGGAGGAACAGGTATGTTTTCTGGAGCTAACTCGAAATAATTTGAAGTTATTGCCATCTTTTATACAGCCACCAAAATTGGAGTTAAAGGCTCTTTCAGGTAACTTGAAATATGTGTATTTAGGTGAGCATGAAACTCTTCATGTTATTATTTCGAGCAGACTAACATCTTTGCAGGAAACACAATTATTGGGTATGTTGAAAAATTACAAAGATGCTTTTGGATGGACTGTGGCTGATTTGAAAGGGATTAGCCCATCAATTTATATGCATTGAATTCTATTGGAAGATGGAGCTAAGGAAACAAGACAACCTTAATGAAGATTAAACCCACCAATGATGGAGGTAGTCAAGAAGGAGATTCTGAATCTCCTCGACACCGGAATAATCTATCCAATTTCAGACAGTAAATGGATAAGTCCAGTACAAGTGGTTCCTAAGAAAACTGCAGTAACCGTAATGGAGAACACTTTAGGTGAATTGGTGCCCATCTATGTGCAAAATGGGTGGAGGGTTTGTATAGATTACAGGAAGTTAAATTTTGTAACTCATAAAGATCATTTTCCACTTCCTTTTATTGACTAGATGTTTCATTTTCCACTTCCTTTTATTGACTAGATGTTGAAAAACTTGCAGGGAAAACTCATTATTGTTGTTTACATGGTTATTCAGGTTATCACCAAATTTCTGTTGCACCAGAGGACCAAGAAAAAATGACTTTCACATGTCCTTTTGGCACCTTTGCGTATCGAAGAATGCCTTTTGGACTATGTAATGCACCTGCCACATTCCAAAGGTGTATGGTAAGTATTTTCTCTGATTATGTGGATGATTGTATTGAAGTTTTTATGGAGGACTTTATAGTTTATGGTGAGTCTTTTGATACTTGCTTGATTAACCTTGAAAATTTTTTGAAACGTTGCATTAAAAATAACTTGATTTTGATTTATGAAAAATGCCATTTTATGGTTGATCAAGGGATAATCTTAGGTCATGTAGTGTCTTCTAAGGGAATTAAGGTTGATAAGGCTAAGATAGAAATCATTAAATCTCTTCCTTACCCCATAAGTGTATAGGAAGTTCGTTCTTTTCTTGGACATGCAGGTTTCTATTGATGCTTTATCAAAGACTTTTCGAAGACCACTCAACCCTTATACAAGTTACTTCAAAAAGATGTGGAGTTCAAGTTTGATGAAGCATGCAGGATAGCATTCGATGAATTAAAAGAGAAGCTAATTTCTGCTCTAATAATCCAGCCCCCGAATTGGAGTCTCCCATTTGAGATAATGTGCAATGCAAGAGACTATGCGTTAGGAGTTGTTCTGGGGCAAAGGATGAATAGAGTGCCGCATGTGATTTTCTATGCTTCGATGATGCTAAATGACGCCCAGAAAAACTATTCAACAATATACAAAGAATTATTGGCAGTTGCTTTTGGGCTAGAGAAGTTTCGTTCATATTTATTGGACACACATGTCATAGTGTATTCAAATCATGTTGCGTTGAAGTATTTGTTGTCCAAAAAGAAAGCAAAGTCACGTCTTATTCGTTGGATTCTACTATTGCAAAAATTTAATGTGGAGATATGGGACAAAAAGGGAACTGAAAATCTGGTTACAGATCACCTTAGTCGTATCCGTCTAGACATAACTTCAGATAACCTAAAAGATGAATTTCTGGATGAACATTTATTCGTTACACAATAAGTAACATATTGGTATGCTGACATAGTTAATTTTATGATTACCAAGTCTTTACCTAGTACTTTATCATGAGGTGAAAAAGATAAAATTAAAAGAGAGGCTAAATATTATACATAGGATAAGCCACATCTGTGGAAATATTGTTTTGATCAAATTATTAGGCGATATGTATCTGATGATGAAATCCCTTCTATATTGAATTTTTGCCATTCTTTTGCATGTGGTGGATACTTTGGTCCTAGAAGGACAGCCCATAAGGTGCTTGAATGTGGACTGTTTTGGCCTAAACTATTTTATGATGCTTATATATTTTGCAAGTATTGTAATCGATGTCAAAGAACAGGTGGTTTAGGACCAAAAGACCAAATGCTGCTCACGAATATCTTGGTATGTGAAAATTTTGATGTATGGGGAATTGATTTTATGGGCCCTTTTCCTTCATCTTTTGGTAAGACATATATTCTCGTTGCTATGGATTATGTTTCAAAATGGGTTGAAGCTAAGGCTACGCATACTGATAATGCTAAAGTTATTGTTGATTTTGTTAAGTCTCATATTTTTGTTAGGTTTGGAGTGCCTAGAGTAATAATCAGTGACCATGGGACTTATTTTTGCAACCGAATTGTTAAGGTTTTACTGAAGAAATATGGTGTTATACACTGAACTTCAACAGCATACCATCCCCAGACAAGTGGACAAGCTGAAGTTTCTAACAGGGAAATCAAATTAATTTTGGAGAAAGTGGTTAATCCTAACAGGAAGGATTGGAGTTTGCATTTAGATGACGCGTTATGGGCATACAGGACCGCATATAAAACTCCTATTGGTATGTCGCCATACAGGTTAGTATTCAGAAAACCATGTCATTTACCTGTAGAATTGGAACATAAGGCTTACTGGGCTGTCAAACAATGCAATTTGGATTTAACTGAGGTTGGAATTAATCAAAAATTACAATTGCAAGAGTTGGAAGAGATACGTAATGAAGCTTATGATGGTGCTAAAATCTATAAAGAAAAGACTAAGGCCTTTCACGACAAAATCTTAATTAGAAATGAATTTTCCAAAGGTCATAAGGTCCTTCTTTATCACTCTAAATTAAAGCTCTTTGCTGATAAATTACGATCTCGTTGGATAGGTCCATTTGTTGTTACTAATGTTTTCTCACATGGTGCAGTTGAAATTCAGAGTTTAGACACTTTTAAAGTGTTAAAGTGTTTAAAGTTAATAGACACCGATTGAAACCGTATTATGAGAATTTACAGGTTGAAACTGCGGAAGAAATTGAACTGGCTGAGCCAGTTTACGCTAAGTAACATCTCGATGCATTAACAGAGAAGCTTCTTAAACCTTTATTTTCTTGTATTTTTCTTTTTACGTGTACATTAAGGATAATGTAGCTTAAGTGTGGGGGGAGAACATTGAATGTTTGTGTGACTGTGTGCTTTAAATTTACTGTTTCTTTGTTCATTTTGATTTTTAATTTTTTTCTTTTCTGTCTTTTAAATTGCATGTGATGAGTGTTAAACCATGAAATTCTATCTTAATAGTTGCAATGAGACTGAATTGCATGCTTGAAGTTGAATTAGGCCAATTGAATAGAAGGTGAATCATGCTGATTAATTAAAGTAGTCGGTTACATAAGTTTACTCAGAAATTGATGCTTGAGTGATTAGGTAATGTATAGAAGCATAATGGATTTTCAATTGAGCTTATGTGAGAATTGAGCCTATATGACTCCATTCAAAATTCATTTCATTTCTTTGTGTGTATGATACTCCCTTAGGTGATTACATTCAGAACTTGCTCTGAACCGGTTTGAATCTATTAGATACATGCTAGATAGAAATGATTAAGCCCTATTTCTTTTAATCCTTGACTTAAATAACCCACCTATCTTATTTACCTTTGCAAACCCCTTTGAGCCTTTACCCCTTTTATTTCTTCAAAGAAAACACCTCATTCTAAAACATCAAACACCATTAGCCTTACCTATTCACAAGTTTAATAAAGTACTAAGTTAGTTAGTTTTGGGATTTTTGGCTATATTTTTCTTCTGAGACGAGTTTACTGATACTTCTACTCTTAGAGCACATTGTATTTAGCTGTTGTATTGATTATTGTTTCCTTAGTATTCAAAAAAACAAAAAACAAAAAACAAAACACAAAAAAGGAGAAAAAAGAAAAAAGAAAAAAGAAAAAGAAAAAGAAAAAGAAAAAGAAAAAGAAATAGAAAAGTATCAAGTATAGTAGCGAAAATAAATTTTGAGTAGTTAGTTATTTATATGAAATTCTGATAAATACATTTTGTTGTCCCTTTGTATATTTAGTGCTTTATGACTACTTGTGAAGAACCCCTTAAAATCCTTTTGACTTATCATAACCTTAGCCCCATTACAACCTCAAATAAAGCCCTTTTGATCTATTTTAGCATGTAATCACTGTAGAAGAGAATTCGTGTATTTGCAAGCCTATGGTAGCGTGATTTCCTATAGGGAGTTTTGATCGAAACACAACCTATAAACACTTGAGTGAAATGAGTGAATTCCGTGAGGAAAATCCATTGTGAGTTTATGTTTATCTTTGAATGATAGTTTCATAAGTTGAGTTTGTTTATGTGCACTGGTGAAAACTAATTATGATGTGTGTAGTAGCTTGACATTCGATTGGCCAAATTTTGAATGATTGCATGCGCTTGGTTTCTTTGAAAACGAATTGATAGAATTTGATGGTCATGTTTATGTTGCTCGAGGGTGAGCAAAAGGTTAAGTGTGGGGGAGTTTGTTAGTGTCATTATTTTCTATCTTTTTGTGTGTTAATTTTCTTTGTTCTTGAGGTTTGAAGTTATACTTAATGGAAATCAATCTTGTTTTATGTTAAGGTGTATTTTGGAACCAAATGGAAAGAACTGCAAATAGTTTGGGAAAAAAAGAGCTGAACCAGGCGTTGAACCTAACTAGACATGGCCTCGTGTAAATTAAGCAGTGAACAAACCAGACCAAAACGCAATGCACATTAGGAACATCTGCCAAGGCCAAAACACTGTACATACGGGAGGACTAAAGAGAAGCAAAACGACAACATAGACCAGGAGAAAATGACGCCTTTGCACTGCCAGTAGCACCCTTATTGCAAACAACATTTCATGTTAATTATTTCCTATACCAGCCAAAAATGACGCAACATGGCTATAACACGCTGTGTCAGACCACGTTTTCGGAGTCTAACTTCTGCTTGCTCTGATACTAACACTATCGGGCCCTATTTTCAGAGTCTAACCTTTAGAAAATCATGAGACTTATCATTATCGGGTCATCTTCTCAAAACTCCCCTTTTCTAAGCTC
>JAOQMS010000118.1:28077-55960 GCA_027563885.1 Erythroxylum longipes | reverse complement strand
GATTGTTAGATTATCATTGTTTTGCTATTAGTTATTTTTCAATTTCGTATTCCATTTAAATTCTGTTTAATTCACAACTTAAAAACCTTCTTTTTATTGCGTAACTACTAACATTTGAGTTCCTCGTGGGAACGATCCCTACTTTTCACTATTACATTAATTTGTGTTGCAGGAAGTTGGTTTCTTTTTATATTTGGTTGCAGGCAACAACAGTCACCAATCATTATCAGCTAGATGAAGTACCATCTCTAAAAGTTCAAACTCGGATGAAAACTTGACTTCGGGACCAAAATTTAGTATCTTTAAGTATAATTTTAGAAACCTCCTATCCAACATTAAACTTAGCATGTTAAGATGAAATCCACTTATCACTTGTAAACATTTGTCTCTACTTTTTCTTCATCATAATAAAATACTGAAGTGAAAAGAAATATGTTGCAAATCTTTTAACAGTAGGATGGCATAAATTCCTACGATTGGTGAAATCTTTTCTCATTAAATTCAAGACCCATACACGATTGTAGATGAATTTGGTCACCTTTTTTGCTTTATGCACAGTCTTATCGATAATAGGAAAATATCTAGCATCCCCTATATTTTCCAATATCAAGTCAATGTAATGTACAATACAAGGAGTCTAATAAAAATAATTATACTTGCTTTGTAATCTTCTTACAGTCATTTTATAAGCGGAAATTATCAGTAATAAACTGAATAAATTTTTTTGACTCTCCTTCATTCATGACTTCATCGAATATTTTAAATAAAGTATCAGGATTTCTAATAAGTCCAGATGCATCAATAGACCTTTGTAGAATAAACCAAAAAATTAATAATAAGCTTATGTCTTATATTTATCTAACCATCACACATGATTGAACACTAGGAAGTATTGATTGTTTTAGCTAAATCATATCACCATTTAGCCATTTTCATATCTACATTATAAGTTGTTTCTCTTGATTGTAGGGCATTACAAATTGAAAGTTGAGCTTCAGGAGTTGTTCTTAGTGCTGAAAAATTAGACATATATCTTCTTCTTTTTCTAATATCAGGTCTTGGTGCAACATGCACTTCTTATCAGGTAGGAATACTACCACCTTCAACATTCCCACTGTCATCCTGAACACCAACAAATGAACTTCCAATACCAATTTCGTAATTTAATCTCTACCTTCTATCTTTCTAATGCTGATACTCTTTAAGCAAAGTCGTCATTTGCCATTTCACATCAATACTCACTTTTTTACAAGGTTCCACATCATCTTTAACCCTAGATAAGTGCTTCTTTAATCTGATGATTCCTCTACCTTTTAAATGCTTGTTACAAAACAAACAAATGGTATGATTCTTCATTCCAATGGTCAATATAGCATGAGCCCAAGCTAGATCATTATATCTTTCTAAAGTGATTGAATTATCAGGAGTAATCAAACTTCTTTCTATTTATCTGTAAAAATAAATGAAGACATATATCAAAATTATCTTAATAACTTCATATAAAAATAAAGAACTCATACTTTCATTATTAATTACTATTACAAAATATTTATTATTTAAATCAAAAGTCCAAACTAACACAATTATAGAATAGATATATACATCTTATATAATATAACTCATTTTGTATGATTACATCATACACAATTCAATTTCATCTAAAATTCACCAATAAGTCAAAAACAAACAATCAAAGTATTCAACATACACAATTACACAATACACATATACATCTTATGTAATATAACTCATTTTGTATGATTACATCATACAAAATTTAATTTCATCCAACACAATTCACCAATAAGTCAAAAGCTAACAATTTAAGTGTTCAACATACACAATTAAACAATGCATATACACATCTTATACAATATAACTCATTTTGTATGATTACATCATTCAACCATAAACTAAAGACATGCACTCACAACTATAACATATTCAACCTCAACCATAACTCCCAATTATAAGTTTACAACTTACTTTATGTAATCTCATAATTCAACTATAAACTAATATAATTTGTTTACTCATACAATGTAATGCCCCAACATATACCCTGGAAGTATTATAGCATGTCTAGGGTATATTAAGAAGTGAAAATAATGAATTAAGTACATCTAAATATAGTAAGAGATATAATGGTAGTTAATGTAAAAGATAAGGGTGAATGGATAATTTGTTTGCTTCGACATGGACATATATATTTAGACGCGAAATATGTATGGAAAATTTTGATATGTTTGCTTGGATTATGAATGTGATGTGAGGGGAATTGATAAAAGAAGTATTCCATAAGTAAATGGGATGTTTTTGGTTAAATGGATGTATTTTTCTGTTGCTCTTGCATGATAAAACCGAAGTCAGTTGATTTGGGATATGTACCTCGCTTAATGGATAGGTTCCACTAAATAGACTTCTGTAATTTGGCCATATCTTGGCCTGTAGACCTTCAAATTGGATAATTCTAATTGGAGATTAAACTAGAGACATAGATCTAAAACTGTCATGAAGAAACTGAAATTTTTTTGTACCTTTAAGATTTTTGAATTCTGGCTTGAAGTTGAGTTATAGTTGCTGTCCTTGTTTTTGAGCAATATGTAGTGTTTTAGGTATAACTCCCGAAATAATTAACCAAATTGCATGAAATTTATTACATTAGAAAACTAAAACAAAGGGGAATGAAATTAATTAATAATATTTTTGGCCAATGTGGGAAGTAAAGGAAGAAGAAGGACCAATATGCAATTATTCTAAAGTTAACACATGGGCCAATTGGATTAAGGCATATGTGATCAATAATAATAAAGCATATGTGTCCAATAGGAATTACGCATATGTGTGAGTCTTGAAAGTTCCAGAATGGGCATAAGGAGAGGGGAGAAGCACAGCATTTTGGGGGTTCTAAGTTTAGATTTTTCTCCTCTTTATTCCATCTTCTTCATCCCATCATTTTTCATGTAAGAAATCAAGCCAATCTTAGGTGGAAATCAAGGTAAAAGCTAGGGATTTTCTCTTCACCTTTATCTCTTCTTACTTTTCTTACGAAGGAATGAAATTATACGGTTGGAAGTGAGATTGAGAGGTATATTTTTGATGTTTTTAGTTGATGAGTCAAGCAAAGCCAAAAAGGAAGGGAATGAAAGGCAATAGAAGATCCACTTTGTCAATTTTCAGGTTTGGGACTCACTTAGTTAATTTCTATATTTATGTACAATTGAATGTGTAAAAAGATTCTTTTGGATGTGTAATGGTTGATGGTATGATGATCTGGTGTTATTTTGTTATTATCTTGGATAGAATTGGTTGAATATGATAAGAGAGCATTATGTAGTGGAATTTTATCTAGGGATTGTTTGAGTCATAACTTAGCCTATAGACCTCTAAATTATGTGATTTCAGTTGCATATGAAACCTAATACATAGAGCTAAATATCGCTAGTAGGGACCCTGACTTAATTCTGGCTCTATGGCCTTGGAAATTGAGATCGAAAAAGGAGACCTGATGATGCCCCTGTTTTGGAGTAGCTTGTGATATTTTGTTTATATCTCATGATTTAGAAGTCTAAATGGTCTGCTTGTTAGTGCTATAGAAACTATAGACATAGAGGACAAAATGTTTAGAAGAACTTGAAACCCAGGTCTGACTTTTTCTATATGAATATTAAGGAACAAGTAGTGGTATGAATGGAGAGAGTGTTTGTCACGACCATGGCATTGATTTTGTTTCTGATTTTTTTTTTACCGAATCATATGCAAATCTTTTTGAATATGTATGAGACCTTTCAAAGACTTCCAAATAAATGAAATAGGACTTACCATGTGTGAATTGGGTGATTGAACAATGGAATTTAAGATTGAGGATAATGCATTCCAAGGAAAGCTTACCTGTACATAAATGAATGGTATGCATATTTATTGCTCATATATGTATAGTATGATTATAAGAGTATGATTTTGACACCCTCCTAATATTGGTAAGTTATGACCTACATGTACCAACACATATATAGATTTTATGACTTGAAATGTCTATCATATAATTTGTTGATATATGAATTGTAAAATTTGCAATGGTTAAAGGAAATGTTATAGCGCCTGTTTTATTTTCTTGGTTGTGGACATATAGGCATGACTATAGGGTTATAGTGCAACTGCTACAATTTGACACCACCGGTGTCCACAGTTTGATACCTTCGGGTATCCACAGTTCGATGCCTTTAGGTATCCACAATTTAATATCTTCGAATATCCATAGCACTTGTTATCCACACCTACAAAAAATGTGCAGGCCTAACACAGAAAGCAAATTAAGGAGATATAAATAATAACTACAATATGACAACATAAATAATCGGTATAAAAATGAGCATTTGCATTTTTATTGATAATTTGTATCATTGAGTATTGAATATCAATGTTTGAGTTTTGAAGGTGAATTTATGTTATATGAAAAAAATATTTATGCATGTTTTCATTATTTATTTGATTAAGTATGCCATCATTATTTATATTTGTGCATTGTTCATGAATGTATACGTTTGGCGGATTACTGCTATGAGTGGTTATCTAAACTAAGTATTTCCTTACTAAGCTTAAAAGCTTAGCATGAGTGTTAATCTGTGTAGGCCCAAGTCATAGAAGTGAGGTACAAGGAACATCTACAAGGATCAAGGCCAACAGATAGAAGACAAAATACTTTTGGAAGGCGTTTTTAGTTAAATATGATTGCACATGTAATGGTTAAAGGAAATTGTATGTTTTCTTTTGGATTACCATGTAAATGTAAAAATGTTTTACTATTATTAAATGACAATGTTAAGCATCAGGGAGTTTTGTAATGCGTAAATGTATAACATTGAACCGAAATACATGTAGTGAATGTATGCATAGGAAATTGGTTGCCTTATGTGTGAATGGTTATAAGTTCCGTATAAGAGATGCTACATACAATTCAATTTGTAATGCTTATAATTATTTTGTTTTCTTAACTAACTTTTATCAACATTATCACTAAAATCATAATTCCTAGCTTTAATTTAACAATCTTCCATTCACTAATTTTAATCAACATTCTTAATTTCTTACTCAAGTTAACTCCATAATGAAGATTTAACATACACTACATAGCTCAATTTCATTCAACACAATTCACTAATAAGTCAAAAACTAACAATTCAAGTATTCAACATAGACAATTACACAATACACATACACATCTTATATAATATAATTCATTTTGTATGATTACACCATTCAACCATAAACTAAAGACATACACTCACAATTATAACATATTCAACTTCAATCATAACTCATAACTATAAGTTCACAACTTACTTGATGTATGTAATTCAATTATAAACTAATATAATTTATTTACTTATACAATTCAATCTGTAAAGATTATAATTATTTTATTTTCTTAACTAATTTTAATCAACATTGCCACTAAAATCGTAATTCCCAACTTTAATTTAATAATCTTTCGTTCACCATTATTAATAAACATTCTTAGTTTCTACTCAAGTTATCTGCATAGTCAACATACACAACATACTACGTAATTCAATTTAATTCAACACAATTCACTAAGAACCTATAATTCAATATACATAATTACTACATACACAAAGTCACAAATACTCAATTCAATGTTCAAATTAACAATCAATGTTATGAATAAATAATAAACAATTCCACAATTTCGTAATCAATTTTTATAAATCAGAACTTCACAATTCTCCAAAAATTGTTGCAATTTTTTGAAATCTTCATTGAGCTAAATCCTCTATGGAGTTTTGAAGTTGTGGATTAGTAGGTGAGTGGGTCGGGTTAGGTAAGGTTTGAATCTGGATCTACTAAGTCGAAATTTTGATCTATTTAGGCGAGTTGTGGACTAATGTTGGTTGTGAAGTAGTGGATCAAAGAGTTAAGTTTCATACCATTTTTTGGCCATTACGGTATGATACGAAACTCTAAACATTAGTTGATACCCCATTTTTAAAACTCCTTTCTTTGATGACTATTTTTTAATTTTGGGTAATAATTTTTGGATGTAACAACAATAATTAATGTTTTAAAAATCAGACTGAAAATTAAATTAATAACACAAGAGACTATCATTACTTATCGAAATATTTAAAGTTTAATTGAAAAAGAGACTACTAAATAAAAAATAATCTATTTATTTTGGTTTATAAAAATTGATTAATTTACAAAAAACTAGTATATTAATTAATAAATTGATTAATTTTTAACAATAAACATTATTAAACTAAATCAAACAATAAATTTAAAAATATAACTAAAAAGCATACTGGTTCAAAATTTTATTATTAAACTGGTCGAACCAACTGGATTTTTAGAATATTGAAAATAATTATGATTTTATTAGTATAATTAGGAATAATTTCCAAAATTTTGTAGAACACGACCAAGTTGCCATGAGCCGGTCAAGCACAAGGTTATGAATTTCGTATCGTATTGGTCAAAACATGGTACAAAATCTAATTCTTTGATATCGTCTGGTACTGAAAATTTTATCTGATATTGACTGGCACTGGTCTAATTTAAGTATTTTTATAATTTTTAATATTAATAAAAAAGAATATGCTTCTAATTTAAGTAACGAAGAAAAAGTTGAAAGAAACAAAATCAAGAGATCTCATACTTAAAATGAGCACCAGGAAGGTATAAGCTTAAAAGAACATTGTTGTTAATTAATTGTAATACATGAAAAATATGTTACTAAAAATAAGTCAAAAAGTGTTATTTTAAAATTTTATTATTATGATTTAAGAGAAAAATTATAAACTATAAAGTACAATATTTTAAAAGATATTGTATAATCTAAAAAATTTTAAGAACTATTTTATAATTTTAAAATATTCAAAACCGTACCTAATATTAACCGATACTAATGTAATACCATACCCAAATTAAATCTGTATTCGTAACATTAGTCAAGAAACGCGTGGGGCTAGGTCGGGCATAACCCAAATAACCCATGGACAAGGCTTCCAACGAGCAAATAAAGAGGGGCATAAAGGTCAAATGAAAAATAAGGAACTTACATGTATATAATTATATACACGCATATCCATATGATGAGATAATATAGGAGGGAGGCATGTTCTTCAGTTCCCGTCCGTTGTATCATAAGTGAGTTGTTTTCTTTACAACCTATTTACAGAGAGGTCACAGCTTTTAGTTTTTATTTGTGTTTCGCTTGCTTTCTCGAGCGAGAGAGCGAGAGATTAATCTATTTGTTAGCTTTTAGTTTATTCTTTCTTTATAAGGCTTTGGAAGGTCGTTATTTTTGGAGATTCCTGAGGAGAACCTATTTGGCAAAGTCGCCGTGGTTTATAAAAAAACCATTATTTTCTTTAGATAGGGAAAAAAGAGGAGAAGAAGAGGGAAAAGTTGCTACTTTATCTTTGTTCGGCGGCTGACAATATCGGAGATCGACCGGACTTCACGGCGGAGACTACCCTTTTGTGGAAAGTTGCCACCGGTTTCTGGAGGAGCATTGTTTTGTTGGGTGACAGAGAGTGGTGGATGTTTTGGTCAGTTTTGTGGAAGAAAGTTGATCTCTTTTTTGAAGTGGGGGGTTTCTGAGATTGGTGGGATTTTTGTTTCTCGTTTTCAGGGATTTGAAGGGTTAAAGAATGTGGCATATGACGGGTGAAAATGGGAGCCATTACTGCTCCAAGAAGACTGATGATATCTGTGGAGATGTTTGTGGCCAGGTATTTGTTTCTTCTAAATAAAATTTGGATTTTATGTGGTCATTTGTTTGGTTTTGAATTTTTGGAGTTTTGGAACCAATTGATCTGTCTGCTAATTGTCTGTGATTTGTAATCTCTTTGCATTATCTAAATCAATCTGATGGAGAACTTGGGCAATAGGGAAAGAAAAGGGCATGTGCAGAGTTTGGATCTTTGCCACTTAAATAGGAAGGGGAAAGTTTCATAGGTTTCTTCCAAAATGATATGTGATTGGAGGCGTGTGGTGTTCAGTTTTCCTAGTCTTAGATTTTGCTATTTAATTGGGGTCCATAAGCAGTTGGGATTCTGAGTAGTTGCGTGTTGTTTTTCTTTTTGTTCTTGTGATTCATCGGTTTTGATTTGTGTATAAAAAATCATACTGACTAGGTTTTGAATTTTCTCGATTATGAGAAATACCATTTCTCTCAACTTGCAATCTGGGTGTTCTAATATGTTTTATGTTCTGTTTGGAATCTTTGGTCATAAATGTTGTTGCTTTCTGGGGTTTATGGGGGGCGACTTCAAAACGGGAAGTGATAAAAATTTCGGAAATTTAATTTAAAGAAACTATCTTTAGAATTATTTTCTTTGTTTACCTCTCCTACTCTTTTGTTGAATCGAGTATAGAATTATGCTCATTATCAAAGAAGATGAAGGACAATGTCTCTTTTTTTGTGCTTTCGTTACATGGATTTTCTGAGATAGACTTGTGGAAATCTAAATAAAAGCATCAGGACTCCATGAATTGTGTTTATTTTGTTTCATTTGGTGCCTTAATTTTTACTTAGCAAACTACTCTTATTGTGTAGGACTCGGGCAGAGTTTTGAGCATGTCCAGAATCCGCTGTATTCTCCGGGGTGTTGATTTAAAGACCTATTTGTTTCTTTTTATACTGGTGCCAACTAGTGTCTATGGTATATATGTGCATGGACAGAAGATAACCTACTTCCTGAGGCCACTTTGGGAATCACCGCCTAAAAGCTTCAATGAAATCCCCCATTATTACCATGAGAACGTATCTATGGAGAACCTGTGCAAGCTCCATGGTTGGGGAATTCGTGAGTTCCCAAGACGCGTTTATGATGCAGTGTTGTTCAGCAATGAGCTGGACATCCTTACCATCCGATGGAAAGAATTGTACCCATACATTACACAGTTTATTCTCCTCGAGTCTAATTCAACTTTTACTGGGACTCCAAAGCCTCTTTATTTTGCCAATTATCGTGATAAATTCAAATTTGTTGAGCCTAGGTTAACTTATGGAACCATTGGGGGGAGGTTCAAGACAAGAGAGAACCCATTTATTGAGGAAGCATATCAACGAGTTGCTTTGGACCAGCTGATAAGAGTGGCAGGGATTTCTGATGATGACTTGTTGATTATGTCCGATGTTGATGAGATACCAAGCAGACATACTATTAACCTCTTGAGGTGGTGTGATGGCATACCTGATATCCTCCATCTTCGGCTCAAGAATTATCTCTATTCGTTTGAGTTTCTTGTGGACAGTAAGAGCTGGAGAGCTTCTATTCACAGGTATCAGGCGGGGAAGACACGATATGCACATTATCGACAAGGGGATGACATCTTGGCAGATGCAGGGTGGCACTGCAGCTTTTGTTTCCGCCATATAAGTGAGTTCATATTCAAGATGAAAGCTTACAGCCATCATGATAGAGTCAGGTTTAAACGTTTCCTGAACCCTGAAAGGGTCCAGAGATTGATATGCAAAGGAGCTGATTTATTTGACATGCTTCCGGAGGAGTACACTTTCAAGGAAATCATTGGGAAAATGGGACCAATTCCTCATTCTTATTCAGCTGTTCATCTTCCATCCCATCTTTTGGAGAATGCAGATAAATATAAATTCCTCTTGCCCGGAAATTGCTTGAGAGAAAGTGAGTAGTTTTCTTGCGGGCCTTTCTCTACCTGTTTGGTCACGGCTAGGAGTGCTAGCTCGCGGGACTCTGTTCTATGAAGAGTCTAACTGAACATCTGACATGATCCACTGGCATTGATGTCTGATATGTCCGTCTAGGTTTGGAACATACTTGAAGAGTTGAGCAGATTCTTTCATATGTGGTGTCGGATTATGTATATAGCTTCTTTGGTTTGATTTCTATTCAAATAGGTGCACTTCCGTTTTGAGCCGACAAAGAACTCGATGTGATGGGAACAGCTATGTCATTTCTGGGAGCTCGTGTAATTTTTTTTCCCTTCCGAACACCTCAAATAGTATAGTAGTCTGAGGTTCAGCGAATTCACTTCTGAAAAGTTTTGTTCTGAGACTATATATTCCCCCATGTCGTTAACAACTTGATTGACAGCGTTATGATTTTTATACGTGATCTTTATCTCTCCCTTGTTCTTGCGATTAGGACAGTCACGAGTATTCTAAAATGGTTTCAAGTCTTGTATTGCATAAAAACTGGTATAGAAACCTTGTCTCCATGGAAGTCGGCTTCTTCACCACAAATTGAAGGTAAGTGAGGGGCAACATTAGTCCGAGAACAACACTGGTCTGCAGAGGGACTTTGGATTTCCATTGCTCCATTTGAACCATAGATTTCTAGGCTTGAATAAACCTCTTGTAATCACATACAGGCATCTCTGAGAACACCAAATACGCGCTTCTCTCTCACAAATGTTAAAAATGTATAGCAAACCACAAGCATCAGAATCTTTTTGGCTCTTTTTACTCTATGACATGGATTATTTTGATCCAATTATAGTTAAGCTGGGAAAGATCATTAGTTGCCTCTCTGGCAATGAAGCTGGCGGTAGTTACCAAGTTATTCCCTCTCCATGAGCTGTAAGTTTGAGATACATGCACAGACTATAACACGTCGGCCCTACGTTAGTTAAAATTTTGCCAACCTACTTGCTGAATCCACAAAAACAAAGATTTATTTATTGTATGAATTTGGGCTCCACTTGATGAGGTGGATTAGCTTTGGCAAGTCCAAGTGGCTGGGATTAAAAGTGCTGTCTTTCCATGACATTTACGTGAAGAGTCAGACTTTACTGTGAAAGGTTACATCTGGAGGGAATAGATGCCTTGAACAAGTATTCGCTTCATTTTCAGGCGATAGATCCTGTTTCTTACGTCTCTTTTTCCTTTCATAGTTGGAACCGTAACCAAAGGAGATGAAACATTTAACTACATGGAACTTCTTCTTGTTATAGATCTAGCTTTTGCTTATAAGCATATTCTTTTTGTGGACAAGTTTTTTCTTTATTTAATCATAATGCTCCTTTTTGTAATTTAACTAAATTTTAAAATATTTTTGTTATTCTAAATTATTAAGAGGGCAATGGCATATTTAGTTGAGACCATACATTTATAGTAATCAAAGTGCTCCTGGGAAACTTGGGTTTGCCATTGGGTTGAGAATAAGGTAGTCAAACTGAAAGATTTGCAGTCAAAAAGGTGTGATGTGATGCAAATTGAAAATGGAAGAATGAGATACACTCTTATCTGCTAATTTTGTGATATATCTGAAGCCCTATAAATTTGGCAATTCTGTTCACAAGACAGCTCAGGCAAGAAATCACAATCGCAGTCTTTTCTTATCAATTATCAGCAAGATGAGTCGAAGTTATTGGGCTCAGGAGAGCTTTTCAATGGAAGAAGAAGAAGAAGAAGAGACCTGGAATTGTGAGAGTGACCATCTCAGGAAACATAGTCAGGGTATGAATCTGTTCGCCCATCCTCACACACTGAACCGTTATCATCAAAATGGCCGGAACCAGAAGAAGTCTTCTTTTGGCATATAAGACAACCAATTCTTGCTCCGGAAAGTGAATAGTGAATTTGAGGCTGGAAATTATCACAAGGCGAATATTCCAGGACATGCTATGCGGGTTAAGGACATGTCCTTTAAGCATAGATATGAAGCTAGAAATGGTCACAGGACAAACAATCCAGCACGGGCTATGTGGATGGAGGACACGTCATTTAAGCATAATAGATTTGAAGCTAGAAATGGTCACAAGGAGCGCTTTCCAGCACAGGCAATCATCGAGGACATGTCATTTGAGGAGCATGGACGTTGGGATGCCGATGCTGTTTTTCATCGCCAGGAATTTGACAATGGCTTCAAGTGCAATGGATTCAAGAAAATTGAGTGCATTCCAAAGGCAGTTTAATCAGAACACGTTCCAGGAGACTGTCATATTCATAACAAAATGATAGCTATAACGCGTCATTTTGTTGGTCTCCAAGAGCAATTCTGCTTACATTGCTAGAATATATGTCTGGGGCTTCATATAATGTAGCTGCTTAAGACTTTGAAATAAAAAGCCATAATTTAGTATAAGAAAGCTTCTGGGCTGTAAAACTTGCTACCTTTTGGCTCTCTTTCATTGCCTGATCTCTGACACCCAACATTTCTGGCTTTATTAGCTGGGGAAAATATCACTAAGATATCTGCAAATAGTAACCCAACCTAAGAAGCTTGCAGAAAGAAATGGAGAGGCAACTTTGGAATCATGGATTAGTCAAGCTCCTTCATTAGTTCCTGAATTAAACGACGAGGAAAACGTTACAAGTAAGAACACGAAAGCGTATATTATTGACTTGCATTTCAGATACTGAGGCCGAGATTCGATTCATTGTTGGAATATGGAAGATTAAGAGCTTGAAACAGTTGACCGCTGGTGCTGTTATTGGAGGGAAGGAGTCATCAAAATGTAAAGCATGAAGCATACTTGTTTGCTTACGCATTGCCGAATCTTTTCTCTTATTTGCAAGCTTTAGTTGCAAGCAAGCGGGTTGCCTATTGTGAAATGCGTTCCGATTCCGAAACTAACCATAATTTAGTAACAAAATTGAGGAATTTTAGTAAATATTATAGCATTCATTTTATTAAAATAATTTGTAATAAGATACAAATAAATAATTCATGCATACATATATATATATATATATGGATCATATTATATATTAATTACAAATCCATCAATTGGCTGCTAAAACATAAGCAAGAAAACGTTTGTCCACCCAATTCTCGAGCTAGCTGGTACAATAAAATTGAGCAAGCCAAATCTTGCTTGTGCCACCAGATAAGCCTGGCTGCTACAAGTTACGGAGGCTAATGGAACTTTACCAGACACGAATTCAAAAGTTGCAGATATGACATATCAATACCAGTTACAATGCCACGAATCTTATTTCCCCAACTGTTGTCCATCAAGGAGTCTGCTCTCTTGCACGTTTTTATGGGAAAATGAAGATCTTTCCATACTTCTATCGGATATTCGTGAAGGGAATAAAGTGGCAACTTAGCTAGATTCTCTTCGTGCCCAATAATATCTCCAAGTTGGTTTTTCCGGGTCATAATTCTTAGCCCTTCGGATTCTTGAACGCAGCCAAGCTGCCTAATATTATGTTTGATATGTCAAAAAAGGTGAAGGTATTAGATTCAACCTTATCCTTTGGGAATAATATTACTGGACTATAAAAATGGAACTGATTTATGACGATACAAGTGAAGAACTCAAGATACTGTTTACATACCTTACCAGTTTCTTAGCCTTGTCCCAATAGTGACAGAAGATGTCGTTTGGAAACTTTTTGCATCACAAAAAGCAACATCGCGAGTGGGAGGACTCAACAATCAATGATGGCGACGGGTATGCTACATCCGATCCTCCAAAGAGCGAGAGGGACCAAGTTGCAGAGCGCCAGCGACCACAGTTCTGTGTTAAGGTTGGTGATCAGAAGATCTGTAGAGAAAGCGTTGATGAAGTAGCTGATGAGTTTATTAAGATGGAGCACGAGAAGTTCTTAAGGTACAAATGGATGTCAACAAAAGGTGGCTAAGAGCTAAAAGACATCCATGTGATGTATAGTATTACAGGAAGGGTATTCCACTAATTAAATAACTTGCGTGCTTTCTGGAATTGCTTCTCCAGTTTATATAGTATTTGAAGACATTATGATCTGTTAAAATTATGTAACTTTGAATTTCATGTTATCCCATTTGCTTAATGGAGCTGTGTGTTGTGTTTCAAGAAATAATTTCATGTTGTGACCATGCGTCCGGTTATCAACTCTACACTTGGTGAAGCTCACTTCTTCAATTTGGTCGAAGTTATACGTTTACATGTCGATTGTATAGTATATGCCTATATGGCGTTGTTTCTGGAACTGCATTTGAGACTTCATAAGCAAATTCGCATAAGGAGGAGATTGACTCTGGACAAAGTAAAAAGTTCTTATTTTTATTTTTTTTATCATCACAAAGAAAATAAATAAATAAAATATAGATTTTTTTATTTTTTATGAGGTTAAAAATAGGTCTTATTTTGTTTTATTTTATTTTTTATGAGAATAAAAATAGGCTCTATTTTATTATTTATAAAGATGAGCCTTGGGTAGTTGCTCGCCCTGCTCTTGCCTAGGGCCAACCCTGGTCTTTATATATTTCTTTTAACATTGTTTTATAATTAAAACTGGCACTATTTCTTATTAAATATATATCTTTTTATTATATGTATAATAGTCCACAAAACTTTTTTTTGTATAAATGCCAAATAGTTCAACTGCTGCTTTATTCGAGGATAATAAAAATATTTTCATTTATATAACTTCTACTACAAGAGTTATTATCAAATAATTCAAATACTTTTATTCAAGGATACGAAGAATATTTGTTTTTATAACACTTCCACCATAAGAGTTATTAACGAATAGCTCAAATACTTTTGTTTAAGGAAATTAAAAAATATATCTCTTATGACACTTTTAACATAAGAGTTCTTATCAAGTAGTTCAGATGCTTTTATTCTAAGATATTAAAAAAATATTTTAGATTTCTTAACAAATAGTTCAACTGCTTTTATTCAAAGATATTAAAAATATTTTTATTGATAGCACTTCTATCATAAAAGTTATTACTAAATAATTTAACTACTTTTAATTTAAGGATATTAAAAATATTTCTATTTATAGCATTTTTTGTTAGGAAATTGAGATAGCGTAAGATCCTCACCGCAGCGAAATAGTTACGAAACTTTTATAATATCATTTTAATTCTATAAAATAGTTAACAATTAAATCATAATAGAGCATGAATTTTCTTTCGTACCTTATTCTGAAGTATTATTATATTCTTATCGTGTCTCTCGAACCATTTTGGAAAATGATCTATCAAGTGTTCAGCCTCTAATAATATCTACAAAATATGTTGAAAAACTTTATAATTCTTAAAGAGAGAGTTAAGTAAGAAGTGATAGGCTTAAGCCTATTTGTAATAAGTTTTGGAGATTTTAATAATTTAATCGAAACTAAATTATAATTTCAATTAAACTTTAATTATTATTACAAATAATTTTAATTAAATACTAATTATGCCCAAATAAGATCTATTATCTCATATTGATTCCTATTTATTAAATATCTCATATTTAATCATAAAATTTCTCAATAATTAAAATATCCTTGCTCTCTTCAACACGTTCTTTGTGTGAGACCAATTAGGTTCTCAAATATACTAGCAATGATTATAAATTATAATTAGAATTAGCTAAATCAAAATTTCTTTTAATTTATCTTTAATTATCCAATTAAACAATTTATAATCATAGATTAAAACTAGCGTCTATCTATACGTCATGACTACTTAAAATTTTGAAAATGTCAAAGTGATTTTGTCTAACTTTTCTGTGCATAAATTTTTCATATAATTTAATCCTTTCATCATATAATGTTCCGATTAAATATAGAATATGAAATTAATGTCTATTCTATTTTGAGTCCAATCATATTAGTTCTTTGCCATTAGTTATTGATTCAATTAAAGACATTGAAACTTTTCCAATCTTAAAATAATATTGTTCTAAGTAAAATTAACCGTAATTAGGAATTGCTTCTAAAGTAAATATCCTTATCTTTTTGAATTCAAATATTAACTTATACATATAATAATATGTATCTTTAATACTTTATAAGTATCATATATGTCAAATATTAAACATTTTTAGTATATTATCTATGTACTTGGACTTAGAAAAGGTGAACAACTTTCAATTTATTGCTATAGATCTAATTTCTAGAATTAAGTTGTTATCTTTTCATATCCAAAGAGTTATTCTTAGACAAATATGTTTTCAACAATTGAAAATTAGCATTATTGTTTTTTGTGAGCAATATGACTCTACCCTATGAAGAGGACAATTATACTCCCACTATCCTTCTTCTAGATGTGATAAATTCACAATCATCTCCAAAACAAACTTTTTGAATTCATCATGAAAGTGAATCTTTCAACGTCTTGTAGCCTTTCAACTATACATAAATGTATTAACAAAGACTCTAGTTCCAATTGGATTTATTATAGACATTAGTTCTAATTGGATGTATTGTCATGAGATTTAAACTTTTCAAATTTCATCTTACTCTCACTGCCTAACTTAATAACCATTATCTTATAATTATACATTGAAATAAACAATTTGTTCAATGGATCTCTAAGATTATATGTAATATTTTGAATATCTCATAACTTTTTATTATCCAATTTAATTATAAACTTAATAGATAATGCATGCTTTAACCTAGCATCACATCTTTGAATCATTAATTTTGACTCTTTCAAAGACTTAGACTTTCATATCTAATATAAAATCTTATTAATTGATTTAATGGAACTATTAAGGGTAAGTCATTGTGCTAGACATAGCTGTAGAAGAAATAATATTGTATCATAAAATATCTCATATTGTATTTTCTTCTTTACACAATTCCATACTCTTATGAAATTTTATTGTAAAGGTAACAATTTGAACTTTTTAAAATTTTAAATGGCCAAAAGAGCATTTAAAACCCTAACCTTTACACAAAAAACTAAGTTGAACTCTAATGTTTACAAAAACATACATTCTTTAATAATCCTTGTTCTTATAAACGAATCACTTAATTAATTAATGGGTTGATTTTTGTAAATTAATTAATTTTTATAAATTAAAATAAAAAATTAATTTTTATTTAATAGTCTTCTTTTTCAATTAAATTTTAAATATTTTGATAAGTAAATATAATCTTTTTAAGTCAAATTTTAAAATTTTCAATTTTATTCAATTTTTAACTGATTTTATAAAAATTTAATATCAATTTTAAATTTTAAATTTTAAACTTTAAATTTCTTATTTTATTAATTTATTTTTTGATTCAAATTTTAAAATATTGTTTCCCACTTTTTAGGAAGCAGTCAATTGATACTCTCTTTCTTTCTTCTTTTACGTATAATAAAAAGTATCGAACTCTTTTAAGACATTATCTTAATCATTGCCATTGAACACCTTACTTTTGCCTCGTGATTTTCTCAGAACTTTTAAACTTTTAGAAAACTTATAGTCCCAATTTTTATTTTTTTAAAACGCACACTCAATGTTTTAAAAATTGGACCAAAATTTAAATCGATAAGATAAGAGATTTAAAGTTTAAAAAATTCAATCGGTATAAAACTATTATAAAATTGATTAAAATTTGAATAAAATTAAAGAATTTGAAATGTTGATTTTAAAAATTGTCTTTATTTATTGAAGAATTTAAAGTTTAATTAAATAAAAATTAATTGGTTTATTTTGATTTATAAAAATTTATTAATTTACAAAAAACTAACTGACTAATTAATAAATTGATTGAATTTTAACAATAAAAACTAGTAAAATAAATAGAATTGAAAATTTTAAAATCAAAAAGAAGGTAAATGGTTGATAATTTTTATGATTAAACCGATCGGTTAAATTTTTTAATCATTAATACAACCATCGCATTTTTTTAAAATCATAATAATAGAAAATATTTACTTTTATTTAAGAAAGGCAACTAAAAGTCCAAATTAGGGCTTCACGTTTTTTAGTTTGATCAGTTTAGTACTTAAACTTGTAACTTGCTCAACAAATGTCTAAACTTTTACGAGTTTGCTCAATTTAAGGCTTTTTTAGATAGAAATTAAGAAGTGTCATACACGCGTCGTTATAGACAAGTCAGTTAGTCTTTAAATGTCACATTAAAAACACACGTGGATTTTCAGAAAACAAAAAATAAATAAAATCATTTAAAGTTTTAGCAAAAACCCTAAATTAACATATAATCTCCAAATTTTTACCCTATTTCCAATCCCTTCATGCATCATCACCTTTTCTCTGCATTTCCCTCCCGCTGCTATTAAATGTTATTATTTATTTAAAGCATGCTTTTCTTATCTTGAAACGTTTTCTTTTAGAATATATTACATCATATATCACTAGCGTGCATGATCTATGAGCTTTACTACTGCTATTAGCTAGAGTAACAATGATCAACTTGAATTTCTTTTACAGGTCGATCATTGTTTTTTGTTCATTTAAAATGATATACAATAAAAAGCAAGCTACGACAAATGTTCGTTGTTGATGCAAGGCACTTGAATTTCATGATGAGAGATAATTTGACTTTTTCTTCCCAAGTTTGATAGAATTGTCTCTTATGAATTGCTTTAAGAACAACTGCTTTCCAGGCAAAAGTGTGATTAAATTGATTATTCTTGTTTAAATGCAGGTGTTGGTAACAATTGCACTTGTCAACCAAATTCTTCTCATTAACGCGTTGTCAACCTTTTTACTGTGGTTTTTGCAAGCTAATGGGGAGGAAGTGTTGTGTCCAGCTTACCTTTTTCCTATTTTTATGTCTGAGAAGTGGTACTCTTGGGTTTTGTGTGATCTCGTAAGCCTTTATTTCACCAAATGATTAATAAACTTATGAGTTATTGATGACCGACAATATGCTAGCATTTAAAAATGCCTGTTTTAGGTTGTTAATAGACCAATAAACTCCGAACTACAATGCATTACTAAGTATTTCTACGTTTTTACAATATGAAGTTTTGAATTCTTCAAGAGTAAATTTAGTTTTAGACGGTAAATTTGACCACATATGAAAACTCGGTTTAGTTACGATGAATAATCTTGCCTGTTGGGAACAACTTAGAAGTGCATTGGATTGGAAACAATTTTAAGGCATAATTGGTTATGGGATGTGCCAAGCGGCTGAAGGAAAAAGGAGGAATGATTGGTACTTGGGATTCTTGGTAGTCAATTCACTTATGACTGCATTGCTTCTGAATGGTAATGCTATAATGTTACATATTTCCTTAGATACAGAGATTTGTTCAAAGTCTCGAGTATGTAGGAGATAAATGAGCAACAACATACATTTCTTTCCTCGAATCTTGAATGTTCTAACATGGACTTTCCCATTCTTCTTTATGCTTCTCTTAGTGGCAAATCTAAGAACTATTGTTAATGATTAAATGCATGTGCATATATTATTCCAAAGACATTGTTTGTAACTGTCTTTAGGCATGAAGGCAGAAGATAATAACTATACCCGAAGTATTTGTTTATTTTCACCCACCAAACTCAATCATCTTACAATTACACTCATCCTAAAAATAAACTCAATCACCGTATTACAATTACAAATGGGAGTTTTGTAGTAGAATCAATAATTCTCTAGAATTTATCTGATGATGCAGAGCACACTAAACTTTGCTATTGCAAAGTTTGTCTTTTTGTTTGTCACGTGAGTTTGCCATGTGGCTTAGAACCAATACTCAGGTAAAGTTCATTACAATATAAATCTGGTTTAGTTAAGAATCATAAAGATTTGCTCAAAACTTTGCAAAGACAATGCGTCCATCAACGAGCTGCCAAATAATCCATAATCTTATCGTTATTTATTATTTTACCCATTTCACTCAAATTCTATAAAGGACTGTAATTTTACTTTTTTCTACTAAGGACTTTGTAACAAAACACACAATTCACAGAAAGCAAAATTTCACAACAAGTGAGCAGCAAAAACTTTCTCTCCATTACAAAGTTGTGTTCAGCAGAAGAATCAACACAATCAGAGTAGCAAAACACAATTGCTTATCATATCAAGTCAACAATAACAAAAATATAGGTCCAAATGAGGACAGTTCGCGAGAGATCTGCAGCAGGAGGGAAATGCAGAGAAAAGGAAATAATGTGTGAAGAAATTGGAAATAGGGTGAAAATTTAAGAATTATATGTTAATTTAGGGTTTTTGTTAAAAAATTAAATGATTTTACTTATTTTTTGTTTTCTGAAAATTTACGTGTGTTTTTAATTGACATTTAAAGACTGACTGACTTGTCTATAATAGCACGTGTATGACACTTCTTAATTTTCATCTAAAAAAGCCTTAAATTGAGCAGATTTGTGAAAGGTTAGGCTTTCGTTGAGCAAATTATAAGTTTAAGTCTTAAACTGATCAAACTTAAAAATGTTAGGTCCTAATTTGAGCTTTTAGCCTAAGAAAGGCACAACTAACTGAACCTCAAAAAGTTTCTCATATAATAGTTGAAATAGACAACTTACTTTACTTTTTTCATTTACAAACATGAAATGAAATTTATTCATCAACTTGTCTTGGATATACATGTACAAGTCTCCAATTGCTTTTTCAACTATATCTAGTATCAATTTTATTTTGTCATATTTAAAATATAAAATTAAAAGTAAATGATGAGAAAAGTTAATTTCTAACAAAGTTTTCGGTATCACTTGCATGAATTTATCCATGTTTTGCTTCTTTGAAAATGCAAAACCTTAGAATTCTCAGGAATTTCTCTATGCTGATCCCGAGTGCCAGGTGGGTTTGAAAGCGTCATTCAAGAACCTTATGGGGCCCAAAGTTAGGCCATGTGCCAATTTCTCTTATTTAATAATTCAACAATCTCATCGTCATTGTGGTGGAACCAGGAACTCAGTCTCCATACTTCTCTACGGTTCTTCTTCGTAGTTCTCTAAGGATTCGTGAAAAACAACCCCTCTGTTTGTTTTTTCTTTAATTTCTTTTCTTTTTCAATATACCAGAGTTTCCATTTGGAGCTTTAAACAAACGTCAACTCAGGCCTCCGTCTGATGACATGTTTGTAAGGATTTTTATCAAACATGTGAGCTTATATGATTATAATTGTGTACCTAATTAATTAAATTAATCTAATAGAGTTATCATATTTTGAGTTTTATGTATCTATTTTAAGTGTGAGCTTTATATCTGTAGAGGCCGAATTTATAATTTTTAGTTTTATAATGGATCAAACTAGAAATTAGATTAGAATTTTATCCTAATAAAAATAGTTATGGTCTTTAAATTAAACGTACGCATTTGTTTTCTGATATCCTATTATAAGAGAAAAACAGAGAATTAAGGAAAAATTATGAAAAAAAGACTAAGTTCTAATTTGGAAAACAAAACTATAAGACTCCAGTGTAGATTTCATAATAGGTTTAAGTATGCTTCCGCTTTTATTTACTCCTTGATGATTTGATACAAACAGATCTTGATTCTAAAGGAATTAAAAACCAATAAGTAGTACAGGAGATAGATTCATATTAGATCATTAAGATTTTTTAATTATTTGTCTTCCCTGTTTTCGATGGCTTCGGTGAATGTACAAGGGCGTAATTTGGTAAATTTTGATTTATGATGTCGACAGATTAAGCATCTGTTTTGGCTTTCCTGTTTGATGAAGAAACGAAACCAACGAAACAGATGTAAGGTTGTTTTCTGGTTATTTTCAAAAACTTCCACTCTTTATCGCGATGGTTGTTTTAACTTACGTTGATTTACTTTCGGTTTTCATAGTTGTTTTGTCCAACGTCTGTCATCTGTTCCTTAATAAAAGACATGACCTTTTTGTTTTAATAAAACCTTTAACGACTTGAACGTTTCATGGCTTTCTACGTACGTTTATGTTGTCTTTTAATACATAGGCAAAGCCCACGGTCCTTTATGTTTTGTTAGTGACCTAGAGTTATAAACACGTTGTTTAACCATTGAATGTTTTCTTAAGGATGCTTTCGAAAGCCCACGGTTCTTTATGTTTTGTTAATAAAGTCACGATGTTTGTTTTATTTATTGACCAATGGACCAGAAATAACCCTAAAGTTTTAACATATTAGAGTGTTTTAAATTCATACTTATCAGTATGTATGTTACGGATTAATATTACGAGGAATGAGTTTTGGAATTTAAAATTTAAAATTTCTAGTTTTATTTGTAAAATTTTGACCCAATCCTCGATTTGAGATGATAGGATTGTCAGTATCATAGCATTAAGAAATTGGAGCTATAACGCTGTCATACAACTTTATGTCAAATTTGAGTATTTTAATTTGAGATTTTGGTAATTTAAAGAAATATATAGCATTTGAAATTAAATTAATTGAAACAACATGTTACCAAAACAACCTCTCTTGTAAAAATTAATTTAACTTAAAATGTTAAAAAGTTTTGTGTGTATGTTATTCATGCGAATATTGACTAGCCAAAAGGAAAGTTAATATTTGGCCCGAATTGCATATATACTTGTGGTGGTAAATGTGTGGCAATTATTCAGTATAATATATGAATATTAAATCGGTCCAAAGAAAGGTTTATTGTTTGACATGCCTTATTGCCAGTATTTGATCACTACACCAAGGTACCACTTAAAAGTTAGTATTTCTGTCTAAAGACTAAATATTAATGTTGTGCTAGGTATCTTGTGATGGGATCCTACCACTATCTGTATATAATTAATTTGACACATTATAGTGTTGTTATGTGAGTAATTAGATTTTGTTTGTTTTGTTCTCTATTCAGTTCCTGGTTCTGCTGCAAATATCTCTGCTAGTGTTAATTCAATTCCTATGCTTAATGACACCAATTTTAAGTCATGGAAGGAGAACGTTTTGATTGTTCTCGGAGTCACGAACTTAGATCTTACTTTACGAGTCGATCAACCTGATCCACTTACTGGTGAGAATACCTCTGATCAAAAAAGGGAGATGGAAAAGTGGGAAAGGTCGAATCGTATGGGCTTGATGATCATGAAACGTGCCATTCCAAAAGCTTTTCGGGACACTATGTCCGATCAAATTACTTCGGCTAAGGGTTTCCTTGAGGATCTTGAGAAAAGATTTGCCAAAAATGAAAAGGCTGAAATAAGTACACTTTTGGCAAAGCTTATCGCAATGAGATATGTAGGAAAAGGAAACATAAGAGAGTACATTATGGAAATGTCTCACATTGCTTCAAAATTGAAAGCACTTAAGTTTGAATAATCCGAAGACTTATTAGTGCATTGGTTTTGATATCTCCTTCGACACAATACAGTCAATTCAAGGTGAGCTATAACTGTCAAAAAGAGACATGGTCTCTTAATGAGCTTATCTTACATTGTGTCCAAGAAGAGGAAATGTTGAAGCATGATAAGGCAGAAAATGCTCACTTAGCCACAACATCTAAGGACAAAAGGAACAAAAGAAAGAAAACTAAGGAAGCTGTGGTTCTGACAACACAAAAGAAACGGCAAAAGGATGGAAATCCAAAAGGTTGTTTCTTCTGTGACGTTGAAGGTCATGTAAAGAAGCAATGTGCCAATTATTACGCATAGCGTGCAAAGAAAGGTATGCTTCTTATTTTGGCTTGTTTTGAGGTTAATTTAACTTCAGTACCTAGACACACATGGTAGTTAGATTCTGGTGCAACAACTCACATCAATGTGTCTATGCAAGGTTGCCTGAGTTGTCGAAAACCAAATGATGGTGAAAGATACATCTATGTAGGTAACAATAAGTTGGTAGAAGTTGAAGAAATAGTGAATTTTAGATTATTGTTTAGAACTAGATTTTATTTGGATTTAGTTGAGACTTTCGTTGTACTGTCTTTTAGACATAATTTGATTTCTATTTCTGCTTTGGACAAATCTGGTTATTGTTGTTCATTTAGAAATGGAACATTTACTCTCTTTCAAAATTCAAATTTGGTTGGTGTCAGTTCTTTATCAGGTTACGATAATCTATATATGCTTGACACTAATGTTTCATTTAATGAAGCCTTGTAAGTGGGTACACGAAGTTTAAAGCTCAAATTAACTGGAGAGAATTTTGTCTCGTTGTGGCACAAGAGATTAGGTCACATCTCTAAAAGGAGAATTGAGATACTTGTGTCAAACAGAATTCTCGATCCCCTTGATTTTATAGATTTTGCTACTTGTGTTAATTGCATTAAGGGGAAACAAACAAATGTCAGGAGATTGGGTACTAATAGGGCTTCAAACGTCTTAGAACTTATCCATACGGATATTTGTGGGTCATTTCCTACGGCGTCTTGTAATGGTCAACCATATTTTATAACTTTCATAGATGACTTCTCTCGATATGGTTACCTTTATCTCATCCATAACAAATCACAGTCTTTGGACATGTTCAAAAACTTCAAGGCTGAAGTTGAGAACCAACTCAACAAAAGGATTAAAAATGTCAGATCTGATTGTAGTGGCGAGTACTACGGTAGATGTGACAGATCAGGTGAACAACATCCAAGACCGTTTGCTAAATTCCTAGAGGAATGCGGTATTGTCCCACAATACACTATGCCAGGTTCGCCTAGCATGAATGGTGTTGCTAAAAGACGAAACAGAACGCTCAAAGATATGGTGAGGAGTATGATTAGTCATTCTACCTTACCAGAATCACTCTGGGGAGAAGCACTAAAGACCGCAACATATATACTTAATAGAGTTCCAACTAAAGCAACTGATAATACCCCTTAAGAACTTTGGACGGACAAGAAACCTAGTTTAAAGCACTTGCACATTTGGAGATGTCCAGCTAAGGCAAGGCCTTATAGGCTAAATGAAAAGAAACTGGACTCAAGGACTATCAGTTGTTACTTTATTGGATATTTTGAAAGATCCAGGGGTTACAAGTTTTATGATCTCACTACTAAGGTAATTTTTAAGACAGTAAATACCCGATTTTTTGAGGATGTTGAGTTTGTCAGGAGAGAAAGGATTAAGGACTTTGTTTTTGAAGAGGAACACATTGAAATTCCTCTAATTGCTATTGACAATGATCAGGGTCAGGTTTCCATTCCTGACATTGTTCAAGGAGCAATTCTGGATCAAGACAATGTCATGAAAACTCCTCCCCAAGTTCAACAACTTGTTCCAGAAGAACAAACTCTACAACCTCAAGAACCTATGCCATTACGGAGATCCACTAGAGAGAGGAGAAGTGCAATTCCAGATGATTATGTTGTATTTCTTCAAGAACATGAAGTTGACATTGGTATGGTGGAAGATGATCCAATCAACTTCCATCAAGCCATGGAAATTTCTAACTCTCAAAAGTGGATTAATGCCATGAATGAAGAGATAAAGTCCATGAAGGACAATGATGTTTGGAACCTTATACCATTGCCTAAAGGTGTGAAACATATTGGTTGCAAATGGATATTTAAAACCAAGAAGGAATCGAAAGGCAATGTAGAAAGGTACAAGGCTCGTCTTGTTTCAAAGGGCTTTACACAGAAAGAAGGCATTGATTATAAAGATACTTTCTCTCTAGTTTCTTCGAAAGACTCTTTCAGGATAATAATGACATTAGTGACACATTTTGATCTTGAGTTACATTAGATAGATGTTAAGACAGCGTTTCTCAATGGTGACATTGATGAGACGATTTGTATGGTGCAACCAGAAAACTTTGTGCCAGGAGATACAAAGCAAATTGTTTGCAAACTAAAGAAATCCATCTATGGAATCAAGCAGGCATCTTGTCAATGTTATTACAAATTTCACCAAGTTGTCATCTCGTTTAGTTTTGAGATGAACTTGGCTGATGATTGTATATACTATAAGTTCAGTAAGAGTAAGTACATTTTTCTGGTTTTATATGTCGATGACATATTGCTTGCCATTAATGATATAGGTTTATTGCATAAAACTAAGAGATTTCTGTCAAAGAAATTTGAAATGAAAGATCTTGGTGATGCCTCTTTTGTTTTAGGGATTCAAATACATTGGAAACGCTCTCGAGGTATTCTTGGATTATCACAAAAGAGCTATATCGAAAAGGTACTTAAAAGGTTTGGTATGCAGGATTGTAAACCAGGTGATACCCCTGTGTTTAAAGGAGATAAGTTCAGTTTAAGTCAATGCCTCAAGAATGACTTTGAAGCTAAGGAATGCAGAAGATTCCTTATACTTCGGCTGTAGGAAGTCTAATGTATGCTCAGGTTTGTACGCATTCGGATATTGCATACATTGTAGAAATGCTTGGGAGATATTTAAGTAACCCGGGATTGGATCACTGGAAAGCAGCCAAACGGGTCATGTGGTACTTGTAGAGAACGAAAGATTATATGCTCACATACAGAAAATCGGATAAGCTGGAGATCATTGGTTATTTCGATTCTGATTTTACTGGATGCCAAGATAGTAGGAGATTCATTGCGGGCTATATCTACCTGCTTGTTGGAGGAGCTATTTCCTAGAAGAGTGCTAAGCAGACACTTATAGCTTCTTTCACCATGACAGCGGAGTTTATAACGTGTTATGAGGCATCCAACAACGGGATATGGCTGCGAAACTTTATCACGGGGCTGCGCATTGTGAACTCTATTGAAAGACCACTTAAGTTATTTTGTGACAATAACTCGGCAGTGCTATATTCTAACAACAATAGGAGCTCGACAAAGTCAAAGTACATCGGCATCAAGTTCCTAATTGTTAAAGAGAGAGTTCAGAGTGGACAATTGTCTATACAACACATTGGATCTAACTCCATGATTGTGGATCTGCTTACTAAAGGAGTGCCACCCAAGGTCTTTCATGAGCACACTACTCATATGGGTGTTGCATCTTTTCAAAATATATAGTTTCAGTAGGAGTTTGTATTGTATATTTTTTTCAGATTAGACATTTTTCACTGTAATTTTGGATACAATTTTTTGGTTAATTTGTTCGAGGTTATTTTTAGCTTTAAGATATTTGGTTTATTTTATCTCTGAACTTATTTAAAATTGATCTCACTAAAGCATAAGGTTGGATTAGTTGAAAATAACCATGCAAAGATCACGCTGCTTATAATTTCCATACTACATATCTATACTTGATCCATGTCAATTGGTCATATCAGCATATGTGACCATTGATGGGTCTAGTTATGTTAATTGTAGTGAAAGTCGCTTTGATCTTATGTTGGTATGATTGATAGACCAGATTGTCTAGGGATGCCTACAATAGTGACAGCAAAATTCTGAGTACTCGTAAGATTAGTACACAATTTTAAGGTAACATATATAGCCCAAATGGGAGATTTTGTATTTTGGTAAATTTCGATTGACGATGTTGATGGATTAGGCATCTGTTTTGGTTCTCCTTTTTTATGAAGAAACGAAACCAACGAAATAGATGTAAGGTTGTTTTCTGGTAGTTTTTCAAAAGCCTCTAACTTTATCGATGATTGTTTCAATAACGTTTCTGATAAAGCTTTGGTTTAGCTTTCAAGAATGTTAACGTTGTTTTTTAATACATAAAGCTTTGGTTAGGCTTTCAAGAACAACTTGGTTTAAGTTTTGACTATTGGATATTGTTTAACCATTGGATGTCAACGATAAAACAGAGACTTTTCTAAAGCTTTTATATATGCCGCGTGATTAATGACTAAGATAAAGACTAAAAATAACCTTAAAGTTTCAGTATCTTAGAAAGTTTTAAATTCATATTTGTTAGTATGCATGTTACGGATTAATATTACGAGGAGGTAAGAGAGAAAATAGAAAAAAGAGGGAAAATTTTGAAGAAAAGGCTTTGATTGTTGGTCTTTATTAATCTCTTTAAAGCTAGGATTCGTTCATATCAAATCTTCAATAATTAAATAAAAGAAGAAACATACTTAAATCTATTGCAAAATTTCATTGAAATTTTGCAGTTTGTCTTTTAAATTAAAACATAATTTTTTTTCTAGATTTTTCTTCTTTTTTCTATTTTCTCTCTTGCCTCTTCATAATATTAACCCGTAACATGCATACTAATAAGTATAAATTTAAAATTTTCTAAGATGCTAAAATTTTAAGGTTGTTTTTGGTCATTGGCCCTGTTTGACAATCAGCTGATTGCATTAGCTGTTAGCTGATTCTATCAGCTGTTAGCTAATAGCTGATTCTATCAGTTGATTTGACCAGTTGATTACATTAGCTGTTTGTTATTTGATGTTTGGTAAAATTAGCTGTTTAATATTAGCTGTTTATGTGTAAAATGAC